>WOXC01002407.1:0-253340 GCA_011680675.1 Gymnobelideus leadbeateri | reverse complement strand
TTTTAAAGTCCTTCTTAAGGTCCTCTATGGCCTGCAAACCCGCTCATGTTTTCCCCTGGGGCTTTTGGAGCAGGACTTCTGACCTCACAGTCCTTTTCCCGCTCTATGCCCCCAAAATAGGAGTCTAGGGTTGCATTTTCTGTTTCCTTTGCCTTGGCATGTTGCCACTTAATTGCTTGACTTTTGGGCTTGTTGCCACACTATGGCTTTAAGGCTAGATAGAGGAATTTTCGTCTCGAACGTGTGGGGGGCAACTTCCGTTTCTGGCAAGCTGTAAACCCACCCACAACTTCCACCCTAGATCACAATCCAGATCCAGGGAGGTTAAAGCAAGAGCGATTACCCCCCAAGACTGATCGCTGGATCTCCCTATGATTTGCAGGCTGGGAGCTGGAAATGCCTCTGAAAACTACAAAATGGCGTGTCTCCTCAGTGGCTTCTAGCCCCCAGGGGAGGGAGCCGACGCATTCCCTAAATACCAGACCCAAAGTCCATAGGACACTAACCTCTTACTTTGTCCTAGGCAAGTCTATGTTGATAATTCTGGGGTCGCCACAGTTCCTGGTGTTCTGGGGTTCCTCCAGCTGGCTGCTGGCCCTGCCGCCCTGGGGCTAAAACCTCGGCTCAAGTGGACCTGGGCTCGGCTCGGCTCCTGCGCTCTGCGAGCTGCCGGCTCCCAGACCACTGCGCTGGTCCTTCCTGCAGGGTGCTGGGCTGTCCTCAGCGGGAGGTTAGCTTCTCTGTGTCGTTCTGTGGGTGCTGGGGCTCCAGAAGTTTTTCAGAGTCCTTTTTTCCATAGTTTGTGGAGAGTCTGGGGGCAGAGAGGCTTGGACGAGCTGTTTCTACTCCGCCATCTTGGCTCCGCCCCCTTGCAAAATTTTTTTGATAAAAATATTCTTTTCCTATCATCATCTTCATTACCATCATGGTCATCATCATTATCATCACAATCACCATTATCTTTCAGAGTTGGACATGTAATACCCTGTTCAGTACATTCCTTTTATCAATGCAAACCATCCTCTCTTCTACAATATATATTCCTATGGAATAAACTGAGACAATGAGTGACTATATAACTTATTCATGGTCTAATGTTAAGTATGTGTCACCAGGAGGAGTTAGATTCCTATCTTCCTGATACTGAGGATCTCATCTATATCAGTTATTATCAAGATAATGATCACATTGGATCTTATTTATTAATAATTATAAAGGATATTATTAATTAAGCCAATATATTAATCATTTAATATTATATAAGCAATTTTACATTACTTTAAATAGGATTGTATAAATCTTCCTTATAAGCCTGAGTAATATTAAGAACTTAAGGAGACTTCTGAATCATCCGACAAAATTCTATTTATCATATTTTTATACATGTTAATTCATTAGGATTTATTTCTCCTTTGAACAAAAATCTACAGTCACAGATTTATATATAGAAATATCTATAGAGTAATATATAATGAAATTATTTCCTTTTAATGATAAGGAATTTTATTTATAGTTACATAGAAGTAAGAAGTAGAACTAGGAATGGAATCTATTTTTTTTCTTATTCTAATCTAAATCTACTGTGTACTTCAATATTTTCCTAAATAGATGTGTGATCTAATGAATTTATGTACTACAAACCTATTTATGTTTGAATATCCTGAGTCACTACTGACCATGATCTCCTACAAGTCTTCCTTTGAGAGTCTACCAAATATACTAGTGAAATTCCTCTAAATCTCTCAAGATTGAGTAGACACCAGTAAAGCACATGAACTATTCATCTGTGATACTTCATTCTAAGTATAAGATAAGCTTATTTCTGTTTCTAGTCATAGTCCTTTTTTTTTTTTTCAATTAACAAGCTTACTTTAATCAAAGAAACATATATTACCTAGTTCAGGGGGAAAAGATCAGCACCCCGAACTTCAGAGTATACTGACAGATCAAATAGACAGGCTTCCAAACTGTCCAACCATTATCAATACCAAAATCAGTTACCAGAGAGGGAAGCATCAACATCTGGGTTTTCAAAGCCTGGGGGCTCTCAACGGCTGCCCAGAGTCTCATCTGATCAAATCACACAATACTTCTCAAAGTGAGCCTCAAAGCAAAGCCTCATGTCAGGAATTATATAATCTTCTCCTGGGTCAGAGAATGTAACCACACTCTTGACCCACTGCCCAATCACACAGCATCCAGGTGTGGTCATTCCTGAAAACAAAGCCTCCTATCACAGGCTCCATGTGACCACATTCAGCCTATTAGGGGGCAGAGTATATTTTCAAATTAAAGAAGGTTCTCAGTCACTTAAGCCAATCAAAGGGCCTAGGGGCACGGAAGATCTTCAAATCTTCATTTCCATTACATTCGGCCCCAAGATCTTTCATGCCCATAACATACACAATTTACATTTGAATTAGCACTAAAACATCTCTTAGGTCACATTTTCCAGGTACATAAGAAAATCACAATATAATCTCAAAGTACAATAGTCCAAGTCTTCCACTCATGGGGCAACTGTTAACTCAATCACTTATCAGTAAAATCATAAAATAGTCACTCTTAAGTTAACTCAATCATTCACATCAGTAATTTCAAAGTACATGGTCAAAGTCTTCCACTCATGGGGTGCTTGTTGCTACAAAATGACGATGATGGATGGGATCTGCTGAGTAAAAGGAAAGTATGGGGGCTGGGATAATTGTTTGTTTCCCAGTTGTGGTAGCTGTGATTATGTGGAACCATGGAGCAGGAGAGAAGAATGGCCTGCATGCTGACTTCACTGAGCTGAGAACAGGAATGTTGAGCTTCCTTCATAGTCCTTTATAATGATGTCTTTTATGTCACTTATTTCTACTATACCAAGCAAATACAGAATATGTAAACATAAAGGAATTAAAAACAAACAAAGAAAAAACTGTTCAGAGTACAGCATTCTTTGAGGAACTGGGGGGCTTAAAATGTTAATATAAGATGAAGTCAATCCAAAAAGAATAGTGGGGTTTACTATTTCTTCTCTCATCAGTGTGTTGTTTTCCTTATTTCCACTTCTCTTTAAACAACTAGATCATTAGCTCCTCCTACTGAGTCTTTGGCTTCCTATTTGGATATTAACAGCCCTGTTATCCAGTCTCAAGTTAGAAAATCAAGGCTATTTAAAAAAATCAATCTACATATGCCCATATAACATTGTTTTCCTTGATTCACTTGCTCCATATTTATTAAGCATCTACTATGAATAAGGTTTTTCTGCAACTCTTTCTTCCCCCACTCTGAAATTCTTCATCAAGGATAATTTGTCATATAGAAAGAAGCAACAAGATGTACCACTTAGCAAAACAATATGTAAATGGACTGATTTTCAATGTTTTCTTTCCAGTTTCAGCTGGTTTGAAATAATTGGGTAAGGGATGGTTGAAGAGGTATTTTTCAGCTGGAAATGTGCTATAAAATATATATTTACTGTTATTTATTTTAAAATAATTAAATTAGAAAATGACAGTTAAGAAGCAATAAGCAGAAAATCCAATCAATCTTCAAATTTCCTAAGCATGGATAAATTACCAGGAAAATAAAACAAAAATAGTATCATGTTCTCTTCAGGCAGGGCATCTATTATATTCAAGAGCTGCCCAAATGCTGTAAGAGGGCACCTTAGCAAAGGAAAGTATGTATAAACACATTAGGAAAAATCAAAATCATCTTCTTCATGCAATATAGCAGTCTAATTCCATTCTAATGATTGTAAGAAGAATTTTTGTTTGAAATAAGTATTTCTGAAATGAAGGCAGAAAACCTTTCTCTACCCCCTCCTCCCTCCCAAATCAACTAAGACTTACAATGTGATTCCTTATCGATTATTAGACTTGCAAGAGAGTATCTGGCCCTTCTTTTCTTTTGTTTTCAAATGCTTTCTTAATTTCAAGTTTGCATCATTCATTTCCATCAGATTTTGAGTTACATTTTTTTTACCCATCTTTCCCCTACCCACAACCCCAGAATAACAGTTCCACAGGATATACCCTCATGCAATCTGTTCTCTTCCATCTTATCTCCCAAACCCCCTTTGAGTTTTCCAGTAGGGCAAGGTGAATCCCCCCGACCCAATGCCCGCACATCTTATCTCCCAATTATACATAAAATAGTATTCATAATAGTATGTATATGGGTGTGTATATATATATATATATATATATATATATATATATATATATATATATATAGTATATATGTTTGGCTTTTTGGAGGGCAATTGGGGTTAAGTAATTTGCCCAAGGTCACACGGCTAGGTTTTTGTTTGTGTGTTCATTAAGTGTCTGAGGCCAGTCCGAACTCAGTTCCTTCTGACTCCAGGGCCGGCTCTCTACTCACTGCGCCACCTAGCCATCCCGATGTTTATATATTTTTAAAACATTTGATTTTAAAACTTTGAATTCCAGATTCATTCCCTTGCTCCCTTAGACCCCACCCTTATTGGGAAGATAAACAATTAATTATAGGTTGTACGTGTGTAGCTATGCACAATGTTACCATAGTAGATATATTGTAAAAGACTGACTGTATTGACCTCCCTCCTCTCCCACCTCCCACTTGGTCTATACCCTACTTTGATCCTGTCCCTTTTCAAAAGTGGGTGCTTCCAACTTCCCTCCTCCCCAGCCTGCACTCCCTTCCATCATCTTCCCCCCATCCATCTCCCCCCCACTCACCTGTAGGGTGAGCTATCCCATTTAGTATGTATGTCATTTTCTCCCTGAGCAAAATTCAATGAGAATAAGGTTTTGCCTTATTGCCTTCCTGTTCTTCCCCACCCCTGCAAGCACTTTCCATTGTCTTTTTTATATGAGATAGTATACCCCATTCTGTCTCTCCCCATCTCCTCTTGCTATGTTCCTCTCTCACCTCTCAATCTCACCCCTAAAGTATCATCCCTTCCCATTAAATTTGAACTGGGCCATCTATCTATGTATACCTATAAACATTTTTACACACATTCATATATGTATTCATATGCCCATATACCCTCCTTCAGCTATTTTCATAATGAGAAAGGTTTCATCAGTTATAGTTATCGTTTTTCCATGTAGGAGGGTAAATAGTTCAACTTTGATAAGTTCCTTATGATTTCTTTTCCCTGTTTATTTTCTCAAGCAACTCTTGCTTCGTGTGTCTGAATGTCAAAATTTTGTATTCAACTCTGGTTTTATTCCTCAAGAATGCTTGAAAGTCCTCTATTCCGCTAAATGACCATATTTTCCCCTGAAACATGATACTCAGTTTTGCTGGGTAGGTGATTCTCGGTCTTAATTCCAGCTCCTTTGACCTCCAGAATATCATATTCCAGGCCCTTCAATCCCTCAGTGTAGAAGCTGCCAGATCCTGTGTTATCCTAATTGTGTTTCTGCAATATTGAAATTTTTCTTCCTGCCCACTTGTAATATTCTCTCCTTGATATGGAAATTCTGGAACCTGGCTACAATATTCCTAGGAGTTTTCTTTTTGGGATCTTTTTCAGGAAGTGATCTGTGGATTCTTTCAAGCTCTATTTTGCCCTCTGGATCTAAAACACCAGGGCAATTTTCCTTGAGAATTTCTTGAAGGATGATTTCTAGATTCTTTGTTTGATCATGGTGTTCAGGTAGTCCAATAATTTTTAAATTATCTTTCCTGGATCTATTTTCCAGGTCAGTGGTTTTTCCGATGAGGTATTTCACATTGCCTTCTATTCTTTTAGTTGTTTGGATCTGCTTAACAGCATCTTGATTTCTCACAAAGTCACTAGCTTCCATTTTCTCCAGGCTAATTCTGAAGGAATGTTCTCCTCAGTGAGCTTTTGAGATTCTTTTTCCAACTGGAAAATTCAGCTCCTTAAGCCATTCTTCTCCTCATTGCCTTTTTGAGCCTCTTTTGGCATTTGAGTTAGTCTATTTTTTAAGGGGTTTATTTTACTCAGTCAGGCTGTTGATTGTCATTTCATAGTTTTCTTGCATCTTTCTCATTTCTCTTCCCAATTTTTCCCGCACTTCTCTTATCTGCTTCTTAAGGCCCTTTATGCCCTGTAAGCAGCTCATATTTTCATTTGGGGCTTTTGGTGCAGGATTTTTGGCTTCACAGTCCTCCTTCTGTTCCATGCTTTGATCCTCTTTGCCCCCCAAATAGGAGTCTAATATTGCACTTTTCTGTTTATTTTGTTTCCTTTGCCTAGGCATGTTGCCACTCAGTTACATGATTTTGTGCTTTTTGCAACAGTAGGACTCTGCCACCAGACAGGGGAGCTTCTGTCCAAAATGAGAGCTTCCATCTCAACTTCTGGAGGTATTAATTAGGTGGCCTCTCTTAAGCCTCCCTGCTCTCTTGCAAGGTGGTCACACAACCCAAGACCTCCTCTCCAGACTGCAATCCAGATCCAAGAAGGGTAAAGCAAGAGTTATTACCCCCCAGACTGATCTCCGGATACCTCTAAGTTTGCATGGAGAGGAGCTGAAGCTGCAACATGGCAAGCTGTGCCTACTCCTCAGAGATTTCTCACCCCCAGGGGAAGAAGAAGACACACTTGCCCAACTAGTCGCAAAGTCCATAGGGCACTGACCTCTCACTTTTTAGTTGGCATCTATGTGTTGGCAATTCTGGAAATGCCACAGCTGCTGGTGTTGTGGGGTCCTTCCAGCTGGTGGCTGGTCTGCTTGCCCTGGGGCTAAAACCTCCAACTCATACAGTCCTAGACTTGGCTCCCAGAGCACTGTGCTGGCCCCTCCCTGGTGGGCTACTGTACTGTCCTCAGCTGGAGGTTAGCTTCTCTCTGTCATTTTGTGGGTTCTGGAGCTCCAGAGGTCATTTGGAGTCCCCATATTTTGAAGTAGTGTGGGCTGGAGCTCCGAGGAAGTGCTGTTTCTACACTGCCATCTTGACTCTGCCCAGGCTCTTTGATTTTTACATATTTTTTTTAAATCAAATAATCGTTTAAATAAAATATGTACAATTATCTCTTCTCCAAGTTAATGAGAGACTTATTATAGGTAACTGAATTCTATAAATTTTTAAAAGGAAACAAAAGAAACCCCCAAAATAAAATCTTCCTTCTTCAGGAGTGGAAATGACTATACACACAAAGACGCATACATGCATATACATATATAATCTGTATATATGATCTGTATATATGTATATAACAGAAATATATGAATATATGTGTATAATACATATGTATAATTTTCTTATTGACATATATGTGTGTTTGTGTGAAGAAACCAATTACAATTACAATTACAATTAAAAAATTAATTTTGTATTTCCTATTTCTCCAATGAGTTTGGTGAGGGTATAGGTGAAATCCATTTAGGAATATAATTTGCAAAACCTTTTTTTTTACTTAATAGTAACCTAATACCATACCAGAAGATGCCTTAAATATGTGTGATATTTTTCATGCTTTTTTAGACTGTAAAATTAGGAAAGAAGAAATGTAGGTCATTTGTAATTTATATCATCTTGTAACTTCTTTTTGGGTGGTATATAGTAAAGTCTGATATTTTTTCATATTGTTCTCATTTTTCCCTTTTCCCTCTCTTTACCACACAGGTTTACCACTCAATTACCCAATCATTGCCCTAACATTGATATTCTATGTATAGTTGTGTTTCATATTTTACACTATAGGAGAAGGGAAAAAATATTTATTAGGCATCTACCATGTGCCTGGCACTATGATAAGTGAGTTATAAACATTAATTTTTTTGATCCTTACCACAATCCTGTGAAGTACACGCTAATATTATCCTTATTTTATGCTTGTGAAAACTGAGAATAACATGTCCATAGTCATATAGATAGCAGTTACCTGAGGCTTCTTTGATCTCTTTTATTGCCTTACTCACTTTTTATGGCTATTCTAGCTCCTCTATAACCACATACTGTGTACAATATTAGAATTCAAGTGTGGTGACTAACATTATTATGAAAAAAAAGTTTGTTAAAAATTACAGATATTTCTCTTTTTTTCTTCAATTTCTCATAAAGAATTGGATATAATGTTAGATTGAGTCAGAAATACCTATTCCTTCTTCCTACCTTAATCACACATGCTGTATGGCCCTGGATAACTACCTTTTTCAGTGGCAATTTCTTTTTGGAGGGCAATTGGTGTTAAAGGTCACACAGCTAGTTTTTGTGTTGTATCTGAGGCTGGATTTGAACTCAGGTCCTTCTGACTCCAGGGCGGGTGTTCTATTCACTGTAACATCTCGCTGCCCTGAAATTGAATTAAACCAGATATCACTGGTATGTTACAGCCATTGTCTTTTTTATTTTCTTTTTGGAGTGGGAAGGCAGGGCAACTGGGGTTAAGTGACTTGCCCAAGGTCACACAGCTAATAAGTGTTATGTCTGAGGCCAGAGTTGAACTCACAGCCTCCTGACTCCAGAGTCAGTGCTCTATTCATTGTGCCACCTTGCTGTCCCTTCAGTTGGAATTTTAATATTCTTAAAATGAGGATGACAAATATCATATACATTATGGAGTTATTGTGAAAACCACACAAAACAGTATAAGTAAATTTAGCTATTAAATGCCATTGGTATACATTTTCTTAGAGCTTTCACCAAAATTTATTGTTTTTTTTTTTAAATCTTGACTAATTATTTTATTTTTGAAGTGATTCTTTTCATAATATACCAATGTTATTCTTTATAAAATTTTAAAATTGAATTTAAATTCTCAACCAGTAGTGTCATTAGTCTCCAACTCTTTCTGCTTGTCTGGTAACTGTTGACAAAGGCACTTTTAAAGTCTATTTTGTTCTTATTATAATGATTTATATTAGTTAAAATTCTTGGGGCAGCTAGGTGGCACAGTGAATAGAGCACCAGCCCAGGAGTCAGGAGGACCTGAGTTCAGATCCAGCCTCAGATTCTTAACACTTACTAGCCGTGTGACTTTGGGCAATTTGCTTAACCCCAGTTGCTCTGCATTCCCCCCTCCAAAAAGTTAAAAAAAATTCTGTTTGAAATGGTTAAAGTTATTGTTAATGTACTTGTTGCAATCCATTACCAATTATTGGTCTTACATTGTCAATAGTTTCGCATAATATTTTTAAATTAAAAAAAAATAAACATTATCTTATCATCTTCCCCTTTATCATTATACTCCTAGCTTTACCATAATTTTGATCTTTGCTTTAACATGACAGTCATCTGGCTATATACTGACAACTGATTGAGGAATGCCTCCAATATCAATTATGCATTTATTGTACAAATACAGTAAAATTTCATTTTTGCAAGTTTCTTGGTGTTTTACCATGTTTAGAATCTATTCATTCCTTTTGGAAGAGATCATTTATGATATAGAGTGTAAAGGTTTCCATGGAGTCTATGTATCTTTGACTTCTCTCCTATCTTATCCTTGACCCAAATTTTCCAATAGATTTCTTTGATATATTAAAATATATTTCTATTTTTTCAAATGCTTTATTAAATTCTGGTTTACATCATTCATTTCCATCAGATTCTGATTTACAGTTTTTTTCCCCATTTTTCCCTACCCCCCACCCCAGAATAGCAGTCCCACAGCAGTCCCCACCCCACCTTCTCTATCTCATATCTTCTCCCATACCCCCTTAGACTTTTTCAGTAGGATAAGGTGAATCTCTGTGTCCCAATGCGTGTATATCTTATCTCCCAATTATATGTAAAATAGTATTAATAATAGCATTGATATATTTTCAAACATTTGATTTTAAAGCTTTGAATTCCAGATTTATTCCTGTCCTCCCTTGTCACCCACCCTTACTGGGAAGATAATCAATTCAGTATAGGTTGTACACGTGTAGCTCTGCAAAACATTACCATAGTAGATATATTGTAAAAGACTGACTATATTTCCCTCCCTCCTAAACCACCTCTCACTTAGTCTATTTCCTACTTTGATCCTGTCCTTTTTCAAAAGTGGATGCTTCCAGCTTCCCTGCCCCGCCCTTCCCTCCCGCCCTCCCTTCAATCATTCCACCTCTCATTCCCTTGCTCCCTACTATCCTGTAGGTGAGATATCCTATTTAGTATATATGTCATTCTCTCCCTGACCCAAATTCAATGAGAATTAAGTTTTGCCTTTTTGCCTTCTTGTTCTTCACCTTCTTTGTAACCATTTCCCCTTGCCTCTTCTCTATGATAGAGTTTACCCCATTCCATCTCTCCCCAACTCCTCTCATTATATTCCTCTCTTACCTCTCAATTTCACCTTTTAAATATCATTCCTTCCTATTAAATTTGAACTGTGCCCCCTATCTATGTATACCTGTAAGCATATTTGTACACATTCACATATGTATTCATAAGCCCATAAACCCTTCTTCAACTATTTTCATACTGAGAAAAGTTTCATCAGTCACAGTTATCATCTTTCCATGTAGGAATGTGAATAGTTCAACTTTGATAAGTTCCTTTTGATTTCTTTTCCCTGTTTTTCTTCTCAAGCATCTCTCACCTCTTGTACATGAATGTCAAATTTTCTATTTAACTCTGTTTTTTTTCATCAAGAATGTTTGAAAGTCCTTTATTCCACTGAATGACCATATTTCTGCCTGAAACATGATACTCAATTTTGCTGGGTAGGTGATTCTTGATTTTAATCTCAGCTCCTTTGCCCTCCATAATATCATATTCCAAGCCCTTTCATCCCTTATGTATTAGCTGCTAGGTCTTGTGTTATCCTGATTGTATTTCCACAATATTCAAATTATTTTTTCCTTCCTGCTTGCAGTATTTTCTCCTTGACCTGGGAAGTCAGGAATTTGGGTATAATATTCCTATGAGTTTTGTTTTTGGGATTTTTTTCAAGAGGGGATGTTTGGATTCTTTCAATTTCTATTTTGCCCTCTGGTTCTAGAATACCAGGGTTTCTTCAAAGGTGGTGTCTATGTTCTTTTTCTGATCATGGCTTTGAGGTAGTTTAATAATATTGAAATTCATTCTCCTGGATCTATTTTCCAGGCCAGTGGTTTTTCCAATGAGATATTTGACATTTATTTCTATTCTTTCATTTGTTTGCATCTGTTTTATAGTATCTTGATTTCTCAATTAGTCATTATCTTCCAAATGCTCCAATCTACTTTTGAAAGAATTATTCTCTTAAGTGAGTTTTTGAAATTCTTTTTTCAATCTGGCACATTTGGCTTTGTAAGGCATTCTTCTCCTCATTGGCTTTTTGGGCCTCTTTTGCCATTTGAGTTAGTCTATAAGATGTTATTTTCTTCAGTCAGTCTGTTGACTAGCTTTTCTTGATTTTCTTGCTTCATTCTCATTTCTGTCCCGTATTTTCCTCCCCTTCTCTTACTTGCTTTTCAAATTCTTCTTGATTTCCTCCATGGACTGTAACCAATTAATATTTTTCTTTGGAGCTTTTGATGGAGCAGTACTAGCTGTGCTTCTTCCTCCTGTTCCATCCTTTGATCCTTTTTGTCTCTGAAAAAGGAATCTATGGTAGGATTGCATTTCCTCTGCTTGTTCATATCTCCAATCAATTACTTGACTTTTGACCTCTTTGCCACAGTAGAGCTCTGCTTTCAGAATGGAGAGAGCTTTGTCCAAAATTGCTGGGGTTTTCATAACTGCCAGAGCAATTAGGAGGGCGCCCTCTCTGCAGCCCCCACAGGCTCTGACACCTGTCCAAACACCCCAGGACCTCTACCCAAGACTGTGATCCAGATCCAAGAAGGTCAAAGCAAGAGCAATTACCCTCTGTATGGTCCATTGGTCCCCATAAAATATGCAAGCCAGGAGCTCCTGAGGCAGCTATTTCAGCACAGCTGCCTTGCCTCCACCCCTTCTCACCCTGTGGGCAGGGGCCAGATCTTGCTCTTCTGTCTACCTCTGTTCCAATAGAGTTCCACACTGAGCTTTTAATTTGTCTTTGGTATTTTGGGGTTGAGAAATCCGGAAACCACTAGAGTTACTGCTGCTTCACTCTCCTTCAGTCTGCTCTGGCCACTCCTGGTTGGGGCTGCCCTGGGACAAAAACCCCTCTTGTGAGAAAGCTGGGCTCCAAGCTCAATGGGATAGACCCTTCCTACCAGCCTGCCAATCTTCCTTCAGTGGCAGGTTTGTTTCTCTCACTTTGTGTGTTCTGTAGCTCTAAAATTTGTTTAGAGTTACATTTTACATGTATTGGAGGAGGTGGAAGTTAGAGGGGCAGGGAAGTCCTGTTTCTATTCAGCCATGTTGGCTCCCCACAGTAGGTTGTGATGTTAGAACCAATAGACCTTTCTTATGAGAATTTTACTCACACAGAAGAGAAGGGAAAAAAAGTAGTTTTAGCCAGGGAAAAGTAAGAATAACTTTACAATTTTTTAAGAAGCTCAGCCATGGTCTTTACTATGTGACAGAAGAGAAAAAGAGAAAGAGAAGCCATCAATGGTCAAATTAGATGTCATTCATAAGATTTGACATACCAAGGTTACTCTAACCTCTTACTACTCTTATTGTCTAAATTTTCCTTTACAAATCCCTCCAAGTCATAAATAATTTTTCTGTCCTCTAAATTACAGATTCATCAGAAGTTAATGACATTAAGATCCATTTCAGAGATCTTAAAGATAAAATATCCAATTCAGAAATATTATCAGGGGCACCCTAGTAAAATTTTAACAATTAGCTTTCTGAAAATTAAAAAAAAAGTACAGATGATATATTTTCAAATTTCATCTGCATTATCATAATTTTCTCCATAACTTTTTTATTTACATAATTAACAAAATAAGAAATCAGATCTTAGGGGGTGGCTAGGTGGTCCAGTGAGTGGAGTGCTGGCCCTGGAGTCAGAAAGACCTGAGTTTGGATCCAGCCTCAGACACTTAACACACACAAAGGAAAAAAAAAAACTAGCCTTGTTAACTTGGGCAAGTTACTTAACCCCAATTGCCCTCCAAAAGGCAAAAGAAAAATCATATATTGATTTTTAGCATTTGGAGATTTTTTTTTTATTTATAAGTGCTCACATTGAAAATTTAATAATTGGTTTTCAGGAGCTAGTTCAAGGTACCTCCAACAGACCTCTAAATATAGGGAGCAGGTCACCAGAGTGAAAATTTGACTAAGGCTACACAGCCAGAAAGTGAAAAAAATAAGGCTTTAATTCAGGTCTCTTACCTCCCAGTCTAGTCTGTTCACCAGTATACCAAGAAGAGTACTATGACATACCTGTTTACATCCTTTATTATTGTATTTCTACATTCTACCTTGTATTAATGTTAGGTTTGGAAATTAAATTTCTTTAATGAGACTATAAACTACTTGAGGACAGGACTTATGCCTTGTTTAACTGTAAAATAATTTTCCTCAATAATTAATTGTCCAAAACCCATAGGGAAAATATTGTAATAGGAGATGAAAAGACCCAAAAAAAGTACAGGATGTGTCCCCAGTAAGCTGAAAATTTGGTGGGTCAGAGTATTAGAGAATATTTTTTGTGAGAAAATGCTTTATAAAATAAACCAAGAAGATAAAAGTATAAGTAATGCTATAACAAATACTCCCCCAACATCTTGCTTAGTGCCTTGTGAATAGTACTATAAGTATTCAGTTAATATGTATTTTTTCACTTCATTTTTTTCAAATTAAGAATGTAATGTTGGGGCGGCTAGGTGGCACAGTGAGTAGACAGCTGGCCCTGGAGTCAGAAGGACCTGAGTTCGGATCCAGCCTCAGACACTTAACGCACATACAAAACAAAAAAAACCTAGCCGTGTGACCTTGGGCAAGTTACTTAACCCCAACTGCCCTCCAAAAAGCAAAAAAAAAAAAATGTAATGTTATGATATTAATAAGAGAAAATAAAATCACATGTAGATCATGAGTTTAAAGAATTATAAAAAAATCTTTGAGCCATCTTCTGTAATATTGGAAAAAGAAGGATCTTTGATTCTGGTTGATTTCAAACATGATAATTGGTTTGCTATCCCAGGGAGATGACCTTTTATTTCACTTCTAGCTTTATTTACCATACCTGGACTGTTTTAGCACAAGGATGCATTTTAAAGCCAAGATACTCATATTAGACATCAAGAGTCATGAAAATGTGAATCTTTAATGACAAAGAGAAAATAAAGCAATGCTATTCAGAAAAAAAGCAGTAAAAAATAAACGAACAATAAGATTTATAGGTAATCACCTCCAAATTAAAATAAAAAAAAAGTTTATTTGGTTATGAAAATTTTTTTTTTCCATTTTGAGAGAACATTTAAAATCTAGAGTAGCAAGACCCACAAATTTCCCACTTAAGATTGAATAACAACTATGAGGTAAGGAAGCTTGCCATAATGGATAGAGACTAGAGGGAAGAGCATAAATGACTTGAGTTCAAGTGTCACTTGTGATATATAATGGCTATGTGACCCAGAGAAGATCATTTACTGGGCTCTAGATAGTTTTCCAAATCACAGGTTCAGTCCCCAACCAAACCTACATAAAATGATTTCACCTCACAGGTAGAGGAAGTATAGTGCAATCAAATATAAGACCCCCATTTGAAGCGTGGCTCTTATATTTAGTAGCTAGAAAATAAGCTCCTTGCGAACAGATGTTTCATTATTTATATTTGTATCCCTAGTGTCTTGCACAAATCAGCTTATTGAATGACTTATAGTCTCGAACCTCAATTTTCTAATGTTTGAATAAATGCAGATAGACCAAGATGGCAGAGTAGAAACAGCACTTCCAAGGTGCTCTGCCCCACACAACTTCCAAACAATGTGAAAGGGGTCTCTGAACAACTTCTGGAGGCCCAGCACCCACAGAACGACACAGAGAAGCTAACCTACCACTGAGGACAACCCATCAGCCCTGCAGGGAGTGGCCAGCAAAGCGCTCTGAGAGCAGGCAGCACAGAACACTGGGAACTGACAGTGCAGCACTCTGGGAGCCGAGCCCAGGCCAGGTTGAGCCACAGATTTAGCCCCAGGTAGGCTGGGCCAGCAGCCGGCTGGAGGGACCCCAGAACACCAGCAGCGGCGATTCCAGAATTATCAGCACAGATATGCCTAGGACAAAGTGAGAGGTTAGTGCTCTATGGGCTTTGGGACCAGTATTTGGGGAACACATTGGCTTCCTGCCCTGGGGGCGAAAAAGCAGCTGAAGAAACATGGCACTAAAGCCATTTTGCAGAGTCACTGCCAGCTCTAGCTCCTGGTCTTTGAACTATAGGGAGATCCAGCAATCACTCTGGGGGTTAATCGGTCTTGCTTTAATCTGCCTGGATCTGGATTGTGGTCTGGGGGGGAGGTTTGGGGTAGATATCCAATTTGCCAGAGTGGGTGGAGGCTTTACAGAGGCCACCCAACCAACGGAAGTTGTGAAGACCACGACGTTCAGGAAGGAAGCTCTCCTGTCTGGTGGCAGAATCATACTGTGGCAACAAGCCCCAAAATCAATTATTAAGTGGCAACATGGCTAGGCAAAAGAAACAAAACAAATAGAAAAACTCAGCATTGGACTCCTATTTTAGGGGCACAGAGGATCAAAGCATGGAGGAGGACTGTGAGGTGAGAACTCCTGCACCAAAAGCCCAAATGAAAATGCAAGCTGTATACAGGCCATAGAGGACCTTAAGAAGCAGATAAAAGAAGTGGGAGAAAATTGGGAAGAAAATTGATAAAGATGCAAGAAAAGTATGAAATGACAGTCAACAGCCTGACGGAGGAAAATAACACCTTAAAAAATAGACTAAACCAAATGTCAAAAGAGGCTCAGAAAGGCAATGAGGAGAAGAATGCCTTAAAAAGCCGAATTTGCCAGATGGAAAAAGAATCTCAAAAGCTCACTGAGGAAATTCATTCCTTCAGTGTTAGAATGGAGCAAATGGAAGCTAGGGATATTATGAGAAATCAAGATGCTGTTAAACAGGTCCAAACAAATGAAATAATAGAAAGAAATGTGCAATATCTCATGGGAAAAACCACTGACCTGGAAAATAGATACAGGAGAGATAAGTTAAAAATTATTGGACTACCTGAAAGCCATTATCAAAGAAAGAAACTAGAAATCACCCTTCAAGAAATTCTCAAGGATAATTGCCCTGATATTTTTGACCCAGAGGGGGAAATCGACGTTGAAATAATCCACAGATCACCTCCTGAAAAAGACCCCAAAAAGAAAACTCCTAGGAATAATATAGCCAGGTTCCATAATTCCCAGATCAGGGGAGAAAATACTACAAGCAGCCAGGAAGAAACAATTTCAATACTTTGGAAACACAATCAGAATAGCACAGGACCTGGCAGCTTCTACACTGAGAGATTGAAGGGCATGGAATATGATATTCCAGAGGGCAAAATAGCTGGGATTGAAGCCAATGGTCACCTACCCAGCAAAACCGACTATCTTGTTTCAGGGGAAAATATGGTCATTCAGTGGAATAGAGGACTTTTAAGCATTCTTGAGGAAAAAACCAGAGTTGATAGAAAATTTGACATTCAGACACAAGAAGCAAGAGATGCTTGAGAAGGTAATCAAGGAAAAGAAATCACTATGAATTTATCAAAGTTGAACTATTTACATTCCTACATGAAAAAATAATAACTGTGTCTGATGAAGCCTTTCTCATTATGAAAATAATTGAAGAAGGGTACATGGGCATATGTTTACAGGTATACATGGATAGAGGGCCCAGGTTGAATTTGTTGGGAAGGGATGATTCTTAAGTGGTGAAGTTAATAGGTAAGAGAGGAAAGTGGCAAGAGGAGATGGGAAGCGATAGGGTAGGGTAGACTATCTCATGTAGAAGAGGCAAGGAGAAGTAGTTGAGGGGAGGGTAAGAATAGGAAGGCAAAAAGGCAAAAGCATATTCTCATTGAAGTTGGCTCAAGGAGAGAATGACATACATACTAAGTGGGATATCTCACCCTGCAGGAGAGGAGGGGAAAGGGGGATGAGAGAGGGGATGATGGAGGGGAGGTCATTCTGGGTGGAGGGGAGGTTGGAATTACCCACTATCAAAGAGGGACAGAATCAAAGTAGGGAATGGACCAGGTGGGAGGTGAGATGGGTGGGAGGGAAATATAAGCAGTCTTTTACAATATATCTACTATGGTAATGTTTTGCATAGCTATACAGGTACAACACATACTGAATTGCTTATCTTCTCAGAGGGAGTGGGTGACAAGGGAGAAAGGAAATAGATCTGAAAATAGAAGTTTTAAAATTAAATGTTTCATAAGATGTCCAGGCATTGGGGTTCAGAGATTCACCTTGCCCTAATGGCTAAGTCGAAGGGGGTATGGGAGAAGATATGGGAGAGAGTAGATTGGATGTGGGGATATCTTGTGGGACTGCTATTCTGGGGTGGTGGGTAGGTAAAAATGGGGGATAAAAATTGTAACTCAAAATTTGGTGGAAATGAATGAGGTAAATCTGAAGGTAATAAAGCATTTGTTTAATAAAATAAATACAGATATATGTATATACACATGTATATGTATTCATGTGTGCAAATATAGATAGATGAAATGATGTATTTTTCCATTCCAACAATGGAGATTACAGAACTTTGTACCTGATCTCATCTATATATGTTTTACTACCTACCTTTCATAGTTGTAAAGAAAGCTTCTTCCAAGTCTTAAAATGTTTATCAACCTGAGATTATACTATCGTATAAATATTATACCTAATGCCCTATTGAAATTCCTTCTCCTTTTAAGACCATTTCCATTATCTTAACATATAAACCTTTCATGATTATAGCTTTGTAAAATCCTAGTAAGAGATTGTTTTCAGAATCCAGCAGTAGTTCTTCAGCTGGAAGAGCTGCCATGTTGTTTTTGGTAGCCCTGTAAATTGAGTGATTGTTCAAAATTTTTATGTAGCTTTTCATTTGGTTTGAGAATCATTCCTCTAATCTAAAATGGAGACATAAGTACAGCAGTGCACTGTTGCTGATTCCCTAAGAATCCACCTACTTACTGGGGTTGCCTTATGCCAGCAAAAGGTGGCGGAGTAGAAACAGCTCGTCCAAGCCTCTCTGCCCCCAGATTCCCCACAAACTATGTAAAAAAGGACTCTGAACAACTTCTGGAGCCCCAGCACCCACAGAACGACACAGAGAAGCTAACCTCCCGCTGAGGACAGCCCAGCAGCCCTGCAGGAAGGACCAGCACAGCGGTCTGGGACCTGGCAGCACGTAGCACACAGAGCGCAGGAGCCGAGCCAAGCCCAGGTCCACGTGAGCTGAGGTTTTAGCCCCAGGGCGGCAGGGCCAGCAGCCAGCTGGAGGAACCCCAGAACATCAGGAGCTGTGGCTACTCCAGAATTATCAACATAGACATGCCAGGACAAAGTAAGAGGTTAGTGTCCTATGGATTTTGGGACTAGTATTCGGGGAATGCGTCAGCTCCCTCCCCTGGGGGCTAGAAGCCACTGAGGAGACACGCCATTTTGTAGTTTTCAGAGGCAGCTCTGGCTCCCAGCATACAAATCGTGGGGAGATCCAGCGATCAGTCTTGGGGGGTAATCGCTGTTGCTTTAACCTCCCTGGATCTGGATTGTGATCTAGGGTGGAAGTTGTGGGTGGGTTTACAGCTTGCCAGAAACGGAAGTTGCCTCCCACACGTTCGAGACGCAAATTCCTCTAGCTGGCATTAAAGCCATAGTGTGGCAACAAGCCCAAAAGTCAAGCAATTAAGTGGCAACATGCCAAGGCAAAGGAAACAGAAAAATGCAACCCTAGACTCCTATTTTTGGGGGCATAGAGCAGGAAAAGGACTGTGAGGTCAGAAGTCCTGCTCCAAAAGCCCCAGGGGAAAACATGAGCGGCTTGCAGGCCATAGAGGACCTTAAGAAGGACTTTAAAAATCAAATAAGAGAAGTGGAGGAAAAATTGGAAAGAGAAATGAGAAGGATGCAGGAAAAGTATGAAATGAGGGTCAACAGCCTGACTGAGGAAAACAACACCTTAAAAAATAGACTAACTCAAATGGCAAAGGAGGCCCAAAGGGCAATGAGGAGAAGAATGCCTTAAAAAGTCGAATTTGCCAGATGGAAAAAGAATCTCAAAAAGTTCACTGAGGAGATTCATTCCTTCAGAGTTAGACTGGAGCAAATGGAAGCTAATGACTTTATGAGAAATCAAGATGCTGTTAAGCAGATCCAAACAAATGAAAGATTAGAAGGCAATGTGAAATATCTCATGGGAAAAACCACTGACCTGGAGAATAGATCCAGGAGAGACAATTTAAAAATTATTGGACTACCTGAAAGCCATGATCAAGGAAAGAACCTAGAAATCACCCTTCAAGAAATTCTCAAGGAAAACTGCCCTGATGTTTTAGATCCAGAGGGCAAAATAGAGGTTGAAAGAATCCACCGATCACCTCCTGAAAAGATCCCAAAAAGAAAACTCCCAGGAATATTATAGCCAGGTTCCAGAATCCCCAGATCAAGGAGAAAATACTACAAGCAGCCAGGAAGAAACAATTTCAATATTGTGGAAACACAATCAGAATATCCCAGGACCTGGCAGCTTCTACACTGAGGGATCGAAGGGCATGGAATATGATATTCCAGAGGGCAAAAGAACTGGGAATGAACCGAAGGGTCACCTACCCAGCAAAACTGAGTATTTTGTTTCAGGGGAAAATATGGTCATTCAGTGGAATAGAGGACTTTCAAGCATTCTTGAGGTAAAAACCAGAGTTGAATAGAAAATTTGACATCCAGACGCAAGAAGTAAGAGATGCCTGAGAAGGTAATCAGGGAAAAGAAATCAAAAGGAACTTATCAAAGTTGAATTATTTACATTCCTATATGGAAAAGTAATATCTGTGACTGATGATATCTTTCTCACTATGAAAATAATGGAAGAAGGGGGTGTGGTCATATGAATACATATGTGAATGTGTGTGTATATGGTTACAGTTATATATGGATATAGGGCATAGGTTGAATTTGTTGGGAAGGGAGAATACTCAAGGGATGAAATTATGAGGTGAGAGAGGAAAGTGGCAAGAGGAGATGGGGAGAGACAGGGTAGGGTAAACTATCCCATGTAGAAGAAGCAAGGGGAAGTGGTTGCAAAGGAGGGGGAGAATAAGGAAGGCTAAAAAGGCAAAACCACATTCACATTGAATTTGGTTCAGGGAGAAAATGACATACATACTAAATGGGATATCTCAACCTGCAGCAGGATAGGGGGAAGGGGGATGAGAGGAAGGATGATGGATGGGAGGGCATCCTTGGGGTGAGGGGAGGTTGGAAGTACCCACTATAGAAGAGGGACAGGATCATGTAGGGAATGGACCAGGTGGGGGGTGGGATGAGTGGGAGGGAATTATAAGCAGCCTTGTACAACATATCTACCATGATAATGTTTTGCATAGCTAGACATGTACAACATATACTGAATTACTTATCTCCCAAGAAGGAATGGGTGACAAGTGAGGAAGGAAATGGATCTGAAATTCGAGGTCGTAACATTAGATGTTTCAAATATAAATAAATATTATTATTAATACTCTTTTGCTTGTAATAGGGAGATAAGATGTGCAGGCATTGGGATGCAAAGACTCACCTGCCTCTAATGGAAAAGTCGATGGGGGTATGGAAGAAGGTATGGGAGAGAGCAGATTAGAGGAAGCGATATCTTGTGGGACTGCTATTCTGGGAGGTTGGGTAGGGGAATAATGGGGGGAAAATGATTGTAACTCAAAATCTGGCGGAAATGAATGATGTAAAACAGAAGTTAATAAAACATTTGTTTAAAATTAAAAAAAAAAGGCTTGCTTATAGAAAAAGCCAGACTTTTTAGCTTATTAGCCTTGGGTTTGTGCTGAGTCTTTGATTTGAATCTGCTATGGAATTTGACCTAGAGTTAGATACTCAGGAAAAACTAGGAAATGTCCTGTTTCTCATACATTAGAGAAGGTTAATAGGTTCATCCAGTTACTACTAAGAATGTCTTTTAAAATATCTTAGAGTGTAGGAAAACTTTATCAGTTAATTTGTTTCCAGTTTAATTTATACCCACTAAAAGTGGGTGTCCCCTGGGGATCTGTCCTGAGTCCTGTTCTTTTCCTTTTTTATACTATTTCACTTGATGGTCTCATTAACTGCCATGGATTCATTTATCATTTCTATGGTGATAATTCTCAGTTCTATTTATCCAGCCCAAAACCCTCTTCCAACTTTCAGTCTCACATCTCCAACTGCCATTTATCAATCAATATCAATATCAAACTTTATTCCATGTAAGCATATTAAACTCAACATGTTAAAAACTGAATTCATTAGTTTTAAGCCTCCCTCCAAAAGGAGAAAAAAACAACAACAAAATATCTCTACGCTCTTAAGAGCTCTCCTATTATGGTCAAGGTTCTCCCTATACATCTTCTGATATTTTCTGATACTGCCACTGTGCATCAGATCATGCCTGAACAATAGCTTTTTTTTTGGTCTCTGCCACAACTCTCTCCTCACTCCAGTTCATCATCCATTCTTCTTTCAAATGGATTAAATTAAAACTCAAATCTAACCAAATCACCGAATAAACTCCAGTGACTTATCACATACAGGTTAAAATATAAAATTCTCTGTAATTCAAAGTCATTTTCAAATGGGTCCAAACTTTATATTATTTTTACACAACACTCTCTGCAACACAATCTGTGATATAATGAAACTTACCATTTTTTTGTTTGTAGCAGGAGACATTGAATTCCTTCCTTGTCTCTTCCCCATTCTTGGAATCCTCTCTTTCCTCTTCATCACCACTTGGCTTCCCTGGAATCATTAAAGTCCTAGATAAAATTTCACTTGCATGAGAACCCTTTTCTTCTTTCCTTCCTTATATTTTCATAAAGCTAGGGCCTTTGTTCAAGTGATTACCTTTGTCATAACATAACATATCATATCATATCATCATATCATATCAATCATATCTATAGATATATTTTATATGTAATTGTTTTTCATGTTGGCTTTCTCATTAGATTATAGGAACTGTCATTTGTATTTTCATTGTATCCCCAGTACTTACTACAGTATTTGGCACATAATGAACACTTAATAATTGCTCATATACTGACTCAACAGAAGTGACATTAATATTTCATGGGATTATAATTTTTTATGATTTTTTAAAATTTTATTTGAATTTTATGGATGTAAAATGTTTTTTATGAATTCTTTTTTTATGTGACCATTTCAGGTTTTTCTTTTTTTTTATCTTTCTTTTTTATTTTTTTGTTTTCCAAATGCTTTATTAAATTCTGGTTTACATCATTCGTTTCTGTCAGATTTTGAGTTACAATTTTTCCCCATTTTTCCCCTACCCACCACCCAAGAATAACAGTCATACAGGATATCCCCTCAACCAATCTGCTCTCTCCCATCTTTTCTCCCATACCCCCTTAGACTTTTCCAGTAGATCGAGGTGAATCCCCAAGCCCTATTATCTGCACATCTTATCTCCCAATTATATGCAAAATAGTATTAATCATGGTATTTAAATATTTTTTTAAAATTGATTTTAAAAGGAAGATAAGCAAAGCAGTATATGCTGTACATGTGTAGCTATGCTAAACATTACCATAGTAGAGATACTGTAAAAGACTGACTATAGTTCCCTCCCTCCCATCCCACTTCCCACCTGGTTCACTTTCCACCTTGATCCTGTCCCTTTTCAAAAGTCGGTCCTTCCAACTTCCCTCCTCCCCAGGCCATCCTGTGCTCTACCACATTTCCCCATCCCCCTGCCGCCACACTCCTGTAGGGTGGGACACCCTATTTAGTATGCATGTCATTCTCTCCACAGTCCAAATTCAATGAGAATAAGGCTTTGCTTTTTTGCCTTCCTGTTCCTCCCCTCCCCTGAAACCACCTTCCCTTGCCTCCTCTACACAAGAGAGTTCACCCCACTGTCTCTCCCCATTACCCCTCACCACATTACTCTCTCACCTCTTGACCTCACCTATTAACTATCATCCCTTCCTATTAAATTGGACCTGTGCCCTCTATCTATGTATAACTGAAAACATATATACACACATTCATATACATATTCATATGCCCATATACCCTTCCTCAACTCTTTTCAGACTGAGAAAAATTTTATCAGTAATAGTTATTGTTTTTAACTGTAGGAAGGTAAAAAGTTCAACTTTGTTAAGTTCATAGTGAATTATTTTCCATGTTTAGCTTCTCAAGCATCTCTTGCTTCTTTTATCTGAATGTAAAATTTTCTATTCAACTCTCAAGAATGCTTGAGAATCCTCTATTCCATTGAATGACCATATTTTCCCCTGAAACATGATATTCAGTTTTGCTGGGTAGGTGATTCTTGGTTTTAATCCCAGCTCTTTTGACCTGTGGAATATCATATTCCATGCCCTTCAATCCCTCAGTTTAGAAACTGCCAGATCCTGTGCTATTCTGGTTGGGTTTCCACAATATTGAAATTGTTTCTTCCTGGCTGTTTGTAATATTCTCTCCTTGATTTGGGAATTCTGGAACTGGGCTATAATATTCCTAGGAGTTTTCTTTTTGGGATCTTTTTCAGGAGGTGATCTGTGGATTCTTTCGACCTCTATTTTGCCCTCTGGTTCTAAAACATCAGGGCAATTTTCTGTGAGAATTTCTTGAAGGATGGTTTCTAGATTCTTTCTTTGATCATGGTTTTCAGGTAGTCCAATAATTTTTTGATTGTCTCTCCTGGATCTATTTTCCAGGTCAGTGGTTTTTCCCATGAGATATATCGCATCGCCTTCTATTCTTTCATTTCTTTAGATCTGCTTAATAGCATCTTGATTTCTCATAAAGTCACTAGCTTCCATTTGCTCCAGTCTAATTCTGAAGGAATGATTCTCCTCAGTGAGCTTTTGAGAGTCTTTTTTTTTCCATTTGGCAAATTTGGCTTTTTAAAGCATTCTTCTCCTCATTGCCTCTTTGAGCCTCTTTTGCCATTTGAGTTGGTTTGTTCATTTATTTATTTATTTACTTATTTACTTATTTATTTATTTATTTATTTATTTATTCATTCATTCATTCATTTACTTATTTACCTATTCATTCATTCATTCGTTTGTTTGTTTGTTTGTTTGCTTTTTTGGAGGGCAATTGGGGTTAAGTAACTTGCCCAAGGTCACATGGCTAGGTTTTTGTTTTTGTGTGTGCATTAAGTGTCTGAGGTCAGATCCGAACTCAGGTCCTTCTCACTCCAGAGCCAACGCTCTACTCACTGTGCCACCTAGCCACCCCCCATTTTTTTTTTAAGGTGTTATTTTCCTCACTCAGGCTATTGACTGTCATTTCATACTTTTCTTGCATCTTTCTCATTTCTCTTCCTAATTTTTCCCCCACTTCTCTCATCTGCTTCTTAAGGTCCTCTATGGCCCGTAGCCAGCTCATATTTTCATTTGAGGTTTTTGGTGAAGGGGTTCTGACCTCACAATCTTCCTCCTGTTCTATGCTTTGATCCTCTTTCCCCCCCAATAGGAGTCTAATGTTGCATTTTTCTGTTTATTTTGTTGCCTTTGCCTAGGCCTGTTGCCACTCAATTACTTGACTTTTGGGCTTGTTGCCACAGTAGGACTTTGCCACCAGCCAGGGGAACTTCTGTCGCAAATATTGCGGTTTTCTCAACTTCTGGAAGTATTAGTTGGGTGGCCTCTGTGAAGCCACCATACACTCTGCCAAGCTGGTCACACACCCCAAGACCTCCTCCCCACACCAAAATCTAGATACAAGAAGAGTAAAGCAAGAGTGCTTACCCCCCAGACTGATCTTGAGATCCCCCTAGAGTTTGCAGGCCAACAGCAGAAGCTGCAAAGGGACAAAGTGGAGCAAGCTGCTCTAGCTCCTCAGAGACTTCTCACCCCCAGGGGACAAGCTGATGTATTCTACCAAGCACTCCCAAAGTCCATAGAGCACTCACTAACCTCTTGCTTTGTCCTAGGCATCTGGAAACCCCACAGCAGCTGGAGTTCTGGGGTCTCTCTGGTAGGAGAGGCTCTTTATTTGCTACAGTATCCTCCTTTGAAAATGAACCCTGCTCTTTTCTATTCCCATAGTAATTTCCTATGGTTTCATTCTTTCTCCTTTGTCTACTCATTTTTATTTTATTTTTATCAACTTATTTTTTCTGTAATCACCTGTAGTCTTAGGGTATGGGTGATGGTACCTCTGACCCCAGATAATCTTTCAGTTCTCCACTCTAGCTTCAAATAGAAACCAAGTACCTAGCAGTGTCCACATACCACTACTTCTCCAGAAAGTGTTTTCTAATTGTGTTCATATAGTTCCTGGGTTTGTTTTGGCAGGTAGACTCCCAAATATTTATAATGTCTCCAGTGACTTTAAATGGAATTTCTCTTTCTCTTTCTTTTGAGTTTAATTAGAATTATAGAAATGCTGAAGGTTTATGTGTGATTATTTTACATCCTGCAACTTTGCTAAAAGTATTTATTTCAAGTAGTTTTTTTTTTCTTTTTTACTTCATTCTCTAGGATTTTCTCAATATATCATCATATCATTTCCAAAGAGTGATAACTTAGTCTTTTCTTTTCCTGTTTTAATTCCTTTTTTCTCTTATTGCTACAGCTAAGATTCCTTTTCTTTTTTTTCTTTTTGGAGGGCAATTAGGGTTAAGTAACTTGCCCAAGGTCACAGACCAGGTTTTTGTTTGTGTGTGTGTTAAGTGTCTGAGGACAGATGCAAGTCCAGGGCCGATGCTCTACTCACTGTGCCACCTAGCCCCCTTACAGCTAAGATCTCTAATACCAAATTGAACAATAGGGGTGATAGTGGACACCCTTGTTTCACATTCCCCCTTCCCCATTTTATGGGAAATGCATTTGGGTTATCCTCATTACATATAATACTACTTTAGGTAGATGCTACTTATCGTTTTAAAGAAGACTTCATTTATTCCTATGATTTTTAGTGCTTTTTAATAGCAATACATGTATTTTGTAAAAAAGCTTTCCTGCATCTACTGAGATAATCATATGGTTTCTACAATTTCTCTTGCTGATATGATGAATTATGTTGAGAATTTTCCTAATATTGAACCATCCTTGCATTTCTGGAATAAATTTTATCTGATCAAAGTGTATTATTCTCATGATAACTTGCTGTGATTTTTTAAAAATATTTTATTATTTTTGTCATCTATATTCCTTAGGGAAATTAGTCTTTGATTTTCATTCTCTGTTTTGATTCTTCCCAATATAGTTATAATTACCATATTTTTATCATAAAAATAATTTGGTAGGACTCCATCAATATTCCCAAATAGTCTAAAGAGTATTGGAATCAATTGTTCTTTAAATGATTGATAGAATTCACTTGTAAATCCATCTGGCTCTGGAGATTTTTTTCCTAGGGAGTTCATTTATGGTTATTCAATTTCTTTTTCTGAAATGGGGTTATTTAAGTATTTTACTACCTCTTCAGTTAATCTGGACAACTTATATTTTTGTAAATATTCATCCATTTCACTAAGGTGGGCAAATTTATAGGCATAAAATTAGGCAAATTGATTCCTAATCATTGTTTTAATTTCCTCTTCATTGGAGGTAAATTAAGCCTTCTTATTTTTGACACTGGTAATTTGGTTTTCTTCTTTGTTTCATCCAATTGACTAAAAGTTTGCCAATTTTATTGTTTTTTTTTTCATAAAAACAGCTCTTACTTTTATTTATTAGTGCAATACTTTTCTTAATTTCAATTTTATTTATCTCTCCTTTGGTTTTCAGTATTTCTGATTTAGTGTTTAATTGGAGACTTTCATTTTTTTTCCTCTCTTTTTCAATTGCATGCACAATTCATTGATCTTCTTTTTCTCCATTTTATTGATATAAGCATTCAGAGATATAACACTTCTCCTAGGAACTGCTTTTGTGGTGTCCCATAAATTTTCATATATTGTCTCATTGTTGTCATTCTCTTGAGTGAAGTTACTGA
Source organism: Gymnobelideus leadbeateri (assembly GCA_011680675.1). Lineage (NCBI taxonomy): Eukaryota > Metazoa > Chordata > Mammalia > Diprotodontia > Petauridae > Gymnobelideus > Gymnobelideus leadbeateri. The sequence continues at coordinate 226,397 of WOXC01002407.1, read as the reverse complement.
TTTTTTCTATGATTTACTGTTTGAATCACTCACTTTTTATGATTAGATTATTTAGTTTCCAATTAGCTTTTAGTCTATCTTACTGTGGCCCTTTACTACAAATAATTCTTTTCATTTCATGATCTAAAAATAAAACAAAACATGAATTTAATATTTCTTTATTTCTACATTGGATTATAAGTTTATATGCCCTAGTACCTGGTCAATTTTTGTGCATATATATATAGAGAAGAAAATATATTTCTTTTTATTCCCATTCAATTTTCTCCAAATGTCTATCATATCTACCTTCTCTAACATTCTATTCACCTCCTTAACTTCTCTCTTATTTATTTTGAAGTTAGATCAATCAAGTTCAGAGAGGGGGAAGTTGAAGTCTCTCACTAGTATAGTTTTACAATATATTACTGTAACTCCCTTAACTTCTCCTCTAAGAATCTGGATGATATACTACTTGGGGCATATATGTTAGTAACGATATTACTTCATTGTCAATGATGCATTTTAGCAAGATGTAGCTTCCTGCCTTATCTCTTTTAATTAGATCTATGTTAGCCTTTGCTTTATCTGAGATTAGTATTGGTACCCCTGTTTTTTCCCCTTTAGCTGAAGCATAGTATATTCTACTCCAGTCTTTCACCTTCATCCTGTGTGTATCCCCTTTTTTCAGTATTTTTCTTGTATGCAGCACACTGTAGGATTATAGCATTTAATCAATTCTGCTATACACCTCTTTTTTTGGGGGGGAGGAGTTAATCCCATACATATTGACAACAATGATTACTATGTGTGTCTTTCTCTCTATCCTATCTTTGCCCCCCCCATTTATGAGTTTATTTCTCTCTTCTCCTTTCCCCTCCTCAAAAGAGTTTTACTTCTGACCACTAACTGTATCAACGAAGCATTATTCACAATGCCTATAGTTACTATAAATATGCTGATATTGTTAGTAATAACAAAATGTAACAGGATCTCTACATGGGGAACATAGCTAGAACATTTATTCAAATACCAGAAAACTAATTCCCAAAACAAGAAAGTCAAAGACAGGAGCCACGGAGTTGGCACATATAGTTAATGAAGTAACCACCCACATTCTCAAGCCTTCAAAACGGAACATGCTTCCTCAGGCAAAGATCCTCCTCTCCTCACTCACAGTAACTGTTTGGCCTTTACACAGCTTACTCCCAGCAGCTCCAGCCCCATGTGGTTCCCGACCCTGGCATTCCTCAACAAGAGTCCTTAGCAGAAATTCTGGCCGGCTCAAGAAAAAGGAGTTTGTGCTGCTGCTGCTGCTTCCAGTCACCACACTGGCTCCAGCCTGGCTATTACAATATTTCTGGCTCCTCTCTGCCCCACCCCTTCCTGCTATGTCAGCAAGTTCAAGGGGTATGGAAGATCTTCAAATCCCATTTCCATAACATTAACTCCCTCAGTATTCCTTCCTTATCAGCCACTCTCCCTTTGTACCTTATTACTTCTTGCTTCCCTTCTAGCCACCCCCACTTCTTTGCCCATTCTCCTCCTCCTGCATGTAGGGCATGCTAGAATTTTAGATCTTAAGAAAGTATATTATTCCCTCATTGAATCAAATTTGATGAGTAAATTTCACACAATGCTCTTCTTCCTCCCTTCTTTCCCTCTACTATAATAAGTTTTTGTGTCCCTTCATATTAAAGTCCAATACTTAACTGAGTGTGGTAATCCCTCCTTGAACCAAAGCCAATGAAAGTAAAGGTCATACCATGCTCATTTACCTCCGTTTTTCCTTCTACTATAATATGATTCTGTGCCTCTTCATGTGATAGTTTTCTCTTTTCTGCCTCTTCCTCTCCTCTTCTCCCATTACAAACCCTTTGTATACCTAAATTAGATTTTTTTTTGCCATTACATCAGTTAATTTATACACATACCCTCTATCTATGTTTAAATCTTTTAAATATCAGAAGTTATCCAGTTCTCCAGATTAACAAGGATCATTATCCCATATGTGGATGTAAACATATGAATATTTATTAAATAAACATTAATATTATTGAATAAAGTGTGAGTGTGTGCGTGTGTGTGTTTTCCCTGTTTATCCTTGTATGTCTCTCTTGAGTCTTGTATTTGAAGAACAAATTTTCCATTGAGGTCTGGACTTTTCATCAGGAAGGTCTGGAAGTCCCTTATTTCATTGAATGTCCATCACCTTGCCTCAAAGATTATGCTCAAATTTTCTGGGTAGTTGATCCTTGCTTGGTTGTAGTCCAAGCTCCTTTACCTTGTGATATATCATATTCTAATCCTTACAAACTTTTAACATAGTAGTTTCAAGGTCCTCTGTGATACTGACTGTAGTTTCTTATTTGAATTGTTTCTTTCTGGCTGCTTGCAGTATTTTCTCCTTGACCTGATAATACTGAAATTTGGCTACAATGTTCCATGGAGTTTTCAATTTAGTATCTCTTTCAGGAGGTGGTCGGAATTCTTTAGATGACTATTTTACCCTCTGATTCTAGGACCTCAGGGCAGTTTTCCTTGATGATTTCTCAGAAGATACTTCTAGGCTCTTTTTTTTTTCATAATGGCTTTCAAGTACACTAATGCTTCATAGAATTTCTCTCCTGGATCTATTTTCCAAGTGAGTTATTTTTCCAATGAGACATTTTGCATTTTTTTCATGCATTAAATTTTGTTTGACTGGCTCTTGATACTTCATAAAATCATTAGCTTGTACTTGTCTAATTCTAATTTTTTCCCCACTTATTTATTTATTTTTAGTTTTCAACATTCATTTCCACAAAATTTTTAGTTACAAATTTTCTCCCCATCTTTTCCCTACCCCTGCCCCCAAAAGTAAGCCTACTGAATGTTGCTCCCCTAATATGTTATTTCTTATAATATCCCGCATAACCACCTCCCCAACTTTCTAGTAGGGCAAGATGGATTTCTATACCCCAGTGCCTGTATATCTTATTTCTCAGATGCCTGTAAAAAAAAATTGTTTTAAACATTTGCTTTTAAAATTTTGAGTTCCTGATTTTTTCCCTTCTTCCCTCATCACCCATCCCCACTGGGAAGATAAACAGCTCAATGTAGGTTGTATATGTGTAGTTATGTATTTTCACAGTAGGTATATTGTGAATGATTAATTATATTTCCCTCCATCCTATCCTGACCCCCCAGTTATTCTATATTTTCATCCTTTTCCAAAAGTGTTTGCTTCTAACTACCATCTCCCTGGATCTGCACTCCTTTCTATCATTCCCCTTCTTATTCCCTTCCCCAATATTTTCCTATAGGGTAAGATACCGAATTAAATGTGTATATCATTCCCTCCTTAAGCCGAATTCAATGAGAGTAAGGTTGCCCCATCCCCTTTCACCTTCCTTCTCTTCCGTTCCAGTGTAACAGTTTTTTCTTGCCTCTTTTATATGAGATAATTTACCCTAATCTATCTGTCCCTTTCTCCTTCTCTCAATAAATTCCTCTCTCAATATTTAATTTTATTTTTTGCATATCTTCTCTTAATATTCAACTCATCCTGTTCTCTCTCTCAAAGTATATATGTACATACACATGCCCCCCACATATATACATATATATATACATATATGTATATACATACATACACACACTTATGCCCTCCTATACATACTTATATATGTATCCATTCATATCCATACATATCCATCCACCCATCCACACACACATGTGTGTGTGTGTATATATATATATGCATATATATGTATATATATATACATATATGTATATATACATATATATAGTATATCCATCAACACATATGTGTATATACATACATACATACACACATATAGACACACATACATACATACATACACACATATATACACATACATACATACACACATACATACATATATACATATACATACATACACACACTTATGCCCACCTATACATACTTATATATGTATCCATTCATATCCATACATATCCATCCACCCATCCACACACACATAAGTGTGTGTGTGTATATATATATATATATATATATATATATATATATATATACACATATATATAGTATATCCATCAACACATATGTGTATATATATATACACATACATACATATATATATATACACACATACATACATACATACACACACATATATATACACATACATACATACATACACACACACACACACACACACATATATATATATTGTATATGTTGTGGGGGGGATGGATGTATTTCATTCAACTATCCTCATTCTGAGTAAAGTCTAATGAACTACAATTTTCTATTTTCCATGTAGAAATGTACATAGTTCAACTTTAATAACTTCCTTATGATTTCTTATTCCTGTTTACCTTCTTATGCTTCCCTTGTTTCTTGTATTTGAGAGTGAAATTTTTGTTCAGCTCTGTTTTTTTCGTAAAGCATGCTTGAAAATCCTCTATTTATTTGAATGACCATATTTTCCACTGAAACATTATATTCAGTTTTGCTGGGTACTTGATTCTTGGTTTTAGTCCTAGCTCCTTTGACTTCCAGAATATTATATTTCACTCCCTTAGTTCCTTTAAAATAGAAGCTGCTAGGTCTTGTGTTATCCTGATTATGTTTCCACAATACGGAAATTGTTTCTTACAGACTGCTTGTAATATTTTCTCTTTGACCTGGGAGCTCTGGAATTTGGGTATAATATTCCAAGGAGTTATCTTATTGGGATCTTTTTTCAAGAGGTGATTGGTGAATCCTTTGAATTTCTATTTTGCCCTTTGGTTCTATAGTATCAAGGCAATTTTGCATAATAATTTCTTGAAAGATGATGTCTAGGCTCTTTTTTTTATTGTGGCTTTCATATAGTCCAGTAATTTTTAAATGATCTCTCCTGGATCTATTTTCCAAATCAGTGGTTTGTGCAATGAGATATTTCATATTGCCTTCTATTTTTTATTTGTTTGCATCTGTTTTACAGTATCTTTATTTCTCATAAAGTCATTAGCTTCCAATTGCTCTGATCTAATTCTGAAGGAATTGTTCTCTTCAGTGAATTTTTGAAATTCCTTTTCTGTCTAGCAAATTTAGCTTTTTAAGGCATTCTTTTCCTCATTGGCTCTTTGAGCCTCTTTTTCCATTTTAGTTAGTTTATTTGTAAGGTGTTGTTTTCATCAGTATTTTTATTGCAGTCTCCTTTAGCAGGCTCTTGACTCACTTTTCATTATTTTCTTATATCATTCTCATTTCTCTTCCCAATTTTTACTCCACTTATCTTACTTGTTTTTCAAAATCTTTCTTGAGCTCCTCCATGGCTTATAACCAGTATATATTTTTCTTGGAAGCTTTTGATGCAGGAGTTCTGACTTCACTCTCTTCCTCCCCCTCCATGCCTTGATCTTTTTTGTCCCCAAAACAGGATTTTGTGGTCTGTTTGTGCTTCCTCTGTTTGTTCATCTTGCCAGCTAATTATTGACTTTTGAGCTCTTTGCCATAGTAGAACACCACTTACAGAGTGGAGAGAGCTTAGTCCCAAATTGCTGGGGTTTTCTCAGCTGCCAGAGTTATTGGGAAGGCCCCATCACTACAGCCCCCATAAGCTCTGACACACTGACCACACACCCCAGGACTGAAACGCTGGACTATAATCCAGATCCAAGCAGTTTAAAGCACTAGCAATTCCCCTCTGAATGTTCACTTGGTCCCTCTGTGATCTTCAGTCCAGGAGATCTGGAGACAGCCACATGCTAAAGCTGTGATACCTCTGCCACCTCTCACCCCATGGGCTGGGGCTGGACCACACATGGTCTTTACCCCAGTTCCAAGAGAGTAGCACACTCTGTCTTTGGAGTTTATGGTTTGAGAAGTCTGGAAACTGCCACGGGTGCTGGTGATTCACTCTACTGAAGTCTGCTCTGGCTACCTCTGGTCAGGATTACTGTGGGGCTGGAACCACATAACTCCAGTGGGACTATACTTGACTCCCAGAGTGCTGTGATAGACTTTTCCTGTTGGCCTGCTGGGCTGCCTTCAGTGGGAGATTTGTTTTTTTTTTTTTTCTGTCACTTTGTGGGTTCTGTAGCTCTAAAATTTGTTTAGAGTCATTTTGTTACAGGTATTGGAAGTGATTGATGCCAGAGCCCAGGTAAAACTTGTACTTCTCCTCTGCTATCTTGCCTCCATCCTCTCTAATTCTAATTTTTAAACAAGTATTTTTTTCAGTTAGTATTTGTATCTTCTTTTTCATTTGACCAATTTTTATTTTTATTAATTTATTTTCTCCAATTAGGTTTTGTACCTCTCTTTTCATTTGGCTAATTGTATTTCAAAGGAGTTCTCTTCAGGGGAAATTTTTTTTTCATTTTTCCAATTGTATTTTTAAAAAGTCATTTTTTCTTCTACCTCTCTAATTTGGCTTTTGAAATCCTTCTTGAGCTCTTCCCATATTGTTTTTTGGGTTTGGTACCATTTAATATTCCCCTTTGAGATTTCATATGTGGGTATAGTATCTATGCTGTCTTCTTCTGAATGTTAATTTTGATCCTCTGTTGCAGTTTAAACCCAGGAATGTCAAAAACCTTTGCAATGGGGTCTCCACCCACCTCAAAACTCTTGTGGTTTCATGATGTTTTGTGGTAGAGCCTCAACATATTCAGAGTCAGGCCACCTCTAATCCAAGTATAGGCACTTATTGAGATTGACGCCTCTCATGAGGTGGGTTAAGTTCCAATAGGAAACAGCAACGTTAGAGAAAGCAAGGTGTATTTTTATAGGGTAAAGATGCAATTACATAACATACATTTACATAGGATAGAGGAATATCATTAATATTAAAAAGGCAGGAGGAGTTTGTTAAGGGATTAGGTGATGGAGGAGTAGACACATCTATGGTTCCATCGTTAAACATTCTGGTCATTCTGCCCACGACTAGTTATTGTGGTCCTGTCTGGTTAAGACAGATAGTTAGGTATTGTGGTTCTGTCTTAGCCTAGATGGATGACGTGATTGTGACTAAATACAAGAACACACCTGTTTCTGTGGGAATGTGTCTGGGGGCAGTGACCAGGTAGAGGCATTAGCTAGGTTCCCATCATACGGACATACCTGCTGTTTCTTTGGGGACTAGGAGTTCAGTGCACACCTGCTGTTCTAGTGAGCAGTGAGGCATATACAAAGAAGTTAGGACATTGGGGGGGATAGGTAGATACAGTGGGCCTGCTGTTAAGTTGGCCTCGTAGTATGATGAATTAGAATATCAGAGCTGGAGGCAGCTTTATTACGATTCCATCATTCTCCCTTCAAAGACTTGGGACCCAAATTCATTTGGGAGAAGGGACGAAGGTCTCAGTTTCCATAGCTTCTTCAGGATAAAAAGAGGATTTGAGCTGCCTTGTCTCAGTGAGTCCCAAGGATGTTGGCTGGAATTGAGCATAGATTACATCCATGGGATGATGGGTGAGTATAGAGTGGTATCCACTGTTTGCTATCAGCTGTATGTGAATTAGCCTATAGTTTGAGAGACACAAATTCAAGCTTTACAGTATAAGAGAATTTTACTACAATGTAGAAACAGTAAGATAACATTAATTGTATTTCCAAATCACATATATAAATTACTTATAGAAGACTGGTCTTACCAAGTGTAGAGGCTTGTTGACTTCTGACTCCATTTTCTCCTCTATTTTTCTCACCTCCCCACAGTTGCATAGCCTGGTTGTGTGGGTGGTCAGTTTGGGAATGAAAGAGAAAGACAGCACTACTCCTTGTGTGGGAGGAACTAAGAACTTGGGAGTGCTTGGAAGTTGCAGACTTCAGCTGCTGAATTAAAGGTACAGGGTGCATTAAGGAGGGTGTTTTGGTGAATTAGGAGGAGGGTCCAGAAAGAAACCACAAGCTTCCTAATAATGGTTGCTCGGCTTTGGTAAACTTGAAGCAGAAACTCCAGGTTCCAGTGGTGAGGAGCAAGGACTTGGAGTTTTGAGAGGAGAGATTCATATCCTTACCTAGAGGAGTGGGCTTCAGGGTACCCAGGGGCCTAGGGCTATGCCAATGGGGCCCCAATATAGCTGCTTTACCTCCCCCCTTGTTCCTTTCACCAAGTGGGCAGGTTAACTCAAATTCCCTACTATTCTTCTAACTTTTCACCTCAGCCTTAGTTAGGTCAAAGCCAGGATGACAGGGTGAAGCATCTTAATGGTTCTAACCTCTCACTGTATGCTTAGCTCTGTCAGAGAGAGGATGACAGGGAGAAGGCACTGTACTTCTAGCCTGGGAAGAGCTGGGAGCACAAGGAAGAGAATGTTGGTTGTTGTAACTTCTCACCATATCATCAGCTCAGTTAGAGCCAGGATAACAAGGCAAAGGCACTGTAGCCCCAAGACCATGGCAGGACTTTCTGCATTTCCCCAGGTTTATGCTGAAACTCAAAATGTGAGGTGTAGGGGAGTGGTGGTCTGGCTGCTTCATGTCTCCACCCCCTCTTTCCCTGGGCTAGAGCTCAAGTGGACTCAGCTGCTGTTGGCTAGCATCACTCTGGTGTCTGCCAATTCACCTGGATATGTGAAGACACACCTGGTATTCTGGTGTTAGCACTTGCTGATTCCACCCCCAGGGGTTCAGGATCTCTCACTGATCATCTGAGATGAGGCTTGTTCGTATGGCTCCCATCCTTCAATATTCCCCTTCAGCCTCAGCATAGCCACAGACCCTTCCTTTCTGTAGTTCTCCTAAGCCTCCTGCTGATTCCACTATTTCAAGATTTTACCCCATGGCAATATTCTCTGAGTTTTTCAAGAACAATAATGGGGGATAGGGCGATTCACTCTGCTGTTTTGGTTCCTGGAAGTTCAGGTAGTTGACTTTTAAACATCTAAACTATGGGCTAATAGCCCCAGAAGTAGCTTGTCTTTTTATCCAACTCCACCAGACTCCTATTCTGTGGTGAGAGGTTTGAGAATCACCACGGCTCTTGGCAAATCAGTTTGCCCAGATTCACTTTGACTCCCCCACGGTCAGGTCTGTGCAGGTGCAGCCCTTATACTCTATGTGCTGCAGTCTACACTAAACCCCTCACCCCAACGGCTCCTACCTGTGGATCCTCCATATTGTCTTGGGCTGGAAATCTGCTACACTCAAGTCTCCCAATGGATTCTACCACTCTAAAATCTGTTCAAACTTACTTTTTAGAGGTATCTAAAGGAATTTATTGGTGAACTCAGCTGAGTTCCTACTTTCACTCCATCCTCTTGCCCCACCCACCCCATTGTTTCTGTTTTCACAAACTGTGTCATTGTTCCTTGTCACCTAGGACAACATCTTTGCAGTGCAACAAGGGCTAACATGTATTATCAGCAGTTTCCATCAATTTCCCCTAGCTCAGATGTCTGGCTTTCCATACTGTTCAGGAGGTAAAAGTTCCTGTGACTGGTGCTAAGGCCATCTCCCAATCCAAATGGCTTGGAAAAAGAAATACCTTAGTAGTAGAGCTAAGAGTAGAGTTTATAGTTATGCCTCTTACTATATGTGTGTCTGCTATTATCAAAAAAGTTTGAACCCAGAATATGTATTTAGGATTCTATTGGCATTTGATATTAGGAATTAAGTAGGTTCTTATTTAGAATAAGTTAATTGTTAATTTAATAAGGAAAGGATGTTTCCTATCATGTAGTATTATGTATAATTTGTTAGGCACAAGACTACATATGCCCTTTTGGTTAAGATTTTAAAAAGTACCCAAACATGTAGTAGTAGTAGTTGTTGTTGTTGTTGTTGTTTTCCTGAAAGGTATAAAGCCACTTTAAAGTTAATTTCTCAGTCTTTCATGGTAAAATGCAATTGATAATACTTAAGGACTCACCAATGTGTTAATGTTTCTCTAAACTATTCCTTGATAATTGAAATTCATTAAACAGAGACAAAGACTTTTATACAACAATTATCATGGGATTGGAAAATTTTAGAATGGAGAAAGAAGTCAGAAGGGGTCTCTTCCATATAGGTGCTGCCACTTGGACTGGAAGATATTTCTTTCCAACTTTTGCCAATAAGGGAGTGGATGTAAAAGGTAGAAGAAGCAGCCCATATTTATTTGATCATCTCCAGTTTTCAAAGTGTTTTAATTATATAACTTCAAATGACTCTTAAATTCCTATTCTATAATTGAAGACATTAATTGCAATTCACGAGATGGTGATTCTCTTTAACTACTTAAGAAAAATGATACATAAATATGAAGAGTCAGTTTCTAGGAGAAGAAATCAAAGCTATCTATAGTCATATAAATGATAAAACATACTATTGGTTAGACAAATGCAAATTAAAAAAATATTCTGAGGTATCACCTCATGCCTATAAGATTAGCTAAATATGACAGAATAGCAAAATGACAAAGGCTACAGGGGATGTGGATAAATTGGGGCACTAATACTTTGTTGGTAGAATTGTGAACTAGTTCAACCATTCTGGTGAGCAATTTGAAATTATGGACAAATGTCTATTAAAACTATGAAGTCCCTTTGATTCAGCAATTCAGACCACTAGGTCTGTGCCCCAAAGAGATCAATAAAAAGGAAGAGAACAGAATCAGGAGAATATTGTACACAGTAACAGCAATATTGTATGATCAACTATGTCTGAATCTGAACGGCTTATCATTAAAATCCCTATCTACTTTCAGAGAAAAAGACTGTTGGACTCTGAATCCAGATAAAAGTATTTTTTTACTTTATTTTTTCTTGTGGGTTTTTCTTTTTTTTTTGGTCTTCAGGAATAATCAATACCTTCCTTTTCAAGCAAGAGAAAATGGAAGGATGGAAGGAATGCTTTTGAAACTCAAAATTAAAAATAAAAAATTTTAAAAATTATTTTACATATAATTGAGAAAAAGTAAAAGAAAAAAAGCAATAGACATGCATCACCACAGAATTAGTAGTTATGGTTGAGAAGACTGTGTAAGACCAGAATGTGTCTTACTTTTATTAGTTAAGAACCCTCTGAAATATGGCCCAGCATGACAATTGTTTAGGGGTGTAGGTGAATTTCTGGAAAAAGTAGTGAGACTTACCCAAGCCAGTGGCTGTGCTAAATATATTTCAAGGGTATTCCATTGGTAGAATATTCAAAATGTAAGAGTCCTTGGATTTCTCAGGGGATTTCTTATGTATTCTTCTCCTTTGTGGTCTCCATGGAGTATATAAGGGTGGCAGATTGAGGATAGGTATTGATATACAGGAATAGGAACAAGGAAGGTGGTGATGGAGAATCAATCTAAAAGCATTTTTAAAGTTCTTAGTATCCGCCAAAATCTGAAGATAAAAAGTCAAAACTGAAACAGTAGATGCCCTCATGAGGCTCCTATTTTATTGAAGAGGCAATGTGTATACATGTGAACATATATCTGGATACATCTGTCTATCTACATCTATAAATACTTAATTTGTTGATTAAACTCTGATCAATTAAGAAATTTTTAGATTTTTCTAGTCATATTCTGCTGTCTTATCTATATCATCTATGTATCTAAATATATCTACATATTTATATATTGAGATCTGGATACATCTATCTATCTATCTATCTATCTATCTATCTATATCTATATCTATCTATCTAGAGAGAGATATTGAGATACTGAGATACAGATATGTCTAAATATAGATATAGATAGGTATACCATATGCAAGATCATATTGATGAGAGGGGGGTTATATCAAGATAAAAAATGGCACGTAGGACAAGGCTTTTGAACTGAACTTTGTATGAAAGTAGACATTTTCTAGAAAGGATTATAGTTTGCTTGATAGGGTGAATTAATCCACAGAGTCTGTCACAAGGGAGTGGGCTTCCAGAGCTTCTTTAGAAGCTTTGAAGAACTCCAAATACTTGACAATTTGTTGAGTGAACTTTTGAGCAATAAAGCAATCTTTAGATTTTCTAGTGATATTATGTTCAGTCTTAAAATGATTCTTAACCCTAAGTTATACCTTGATCTTTCTTCTAACTCCCACCCCAGGACAGAAGTAGGGTAATGATGAGTTGATTAAAAGAAAAGGCAGCTTCTAGCCTCGTCCTCTTAGCTGGGACTACAGAGAAGGATGCAGTTCATTATTTTATTTTATTTTATTTTTTGCTTTTTGTAGGGCAATTGGGGTTAAGTAACTTGCTCAAGGTCACATGGCTAGGTTTTTGTTTGTGTGTGTTAAGTGTCTGAGGCCAGATCTGAACTCAGGTCCTTCTGACTCCAGGGGCGGTGTTCTACTCACTGCACCACCTAGCTGCCCCAGAAGTTCATTCTTGTTAGATACAATTGCCCTGCTCTCAGAATATAACAAAAGAGAATGAGAGCTGAGAATAAAGTTATGGTCAGACTTTCTTTAATATATTTTATCCATATAAGGGAAAACACATTTTACTTCATGTTTTGTCTGTTTTTACCTCTGTGTGTATGAGGTTATGGAATGGCAAAGGGGAGATGCCAAGTAACTCAATAATTACATAGAAAACAAAATGTAAAACACAACTTAAAACTCAAATAACCACCAAAGATATTAAAGTAAAAGTGCCATAAAAAGACTTAAAATGACTGATATGAAATCCTTTTGAATTAAATGCTAATAGCATGAGAGATATTGGGAATATTGCTATAGGAGATGTGAAAATTAAGATAGAGAGATAGAGAGATAGATAAAAGAGGAGGTTTGAAATGCCCAAATACTGCACACTTGACAAATTTCTCCTCCCTCTGAATATATAATGAAAATAATCCTAGAATGTATATTGTGTTTTAAGGTTTTCAGAATGCTTTACAAATATTTCATTTCATCCTCCCAACAATATGAAATACTGCTATCACCCCCACTTTGTAGATGAGAAAATTCAACAGGCATAGGTGAAGTGGCTTGCTTGGGTCACATATCTATTAAGAATCTGAAGTCAAATTTGAATGCAGTTTTCCTTGACAAATAAGTTCAGGATTTAATTCACTGCATTTTACTACACCATTACATAGAGAAATCTAGCATAGACTTATGATTTATTGATAGAGGGAACTCTCAGATGACAAGCTTTACGTATAGTCTGTCTCCTCTAAAACTAAGTTGTTTTATTTAATCTTTATTTAATTTCTTTGCAATTGCATGTAAACAAAACAACATTTTTAATAGTTGAGTTCTAAATTCACTCCTCTCCCCACATCTTGGAAAAAGTAAGCAATTTGACATAGATTACGCATGTGGAGTCATGTGAAACATATTCCCATATTAGCCATGCTGCAAATAAAGAGAAAAAAGGACCAAAAACCCCAAGAATAATAACGAAGGTTAAAAAGTATGTTTGCTGATGAAGAATGAAGTGAACAGAACCAGGAGAACATTGTACACAGTAAGAGCAACATTGTGCAATGATCAGTTATGATAGAATTAGTTCTCAGCAATATAATGATCTAAGGCAGTCCCAAAAGACTCATAATGGAAAATGTTATCCACATCCAGAGGTAAAAAACAAACAAAAAAAGAACCCAAAAACCCAAATTTTAGAGTCTGAATGCATTTAAAGCATACTATTTTCACTTTCTTTTCTTTCTTGTGTTTTTTCACTTTTGTTCTGATTCTTTTTTTCACAGAATGATTTATGTTGAAATGTGCTTAACATTCTTTCAAAAAACCTTAAACACATTTCACTCTGAAGCTCATAGATTGGACCACAATAGGTCCATGCCCAAGTTCCACTTAATGGATGTATTTTGGGCCCTCCTGTCTCAGAGTGAATGTCAATGGTAACTCTTTCTCTTTGCAACAGCAACCCTGAGGGTCTTAACCTCCCAGTCTTCTTTTTTTCTTTTCTTTTTAATTACAGGGACCATCACTTGACTCACTTCTTTTTTTAAAGCAATTGGGGTTAAGTAACTTGCTGAAGGTTACACGGCTAGTCATTATTTATGTGTGGGTGCTCATTTTCTGAGCCCAGTTTCGATCTCGGGTCATCCCAACTCTGAGGCCAGCGCTCTTACTCACTGCACCACCTAGCCGCCACGACTTGACTCACTTCTTAAAGAGGCCTATTCACTGAATGGGTTTTACCTAACGCTAAGTGAGTCTGTGAGAAGGCCTTAGCCTAAAAGGGCCAGGATCTTACATTGCATCCTGGGTCATCTCCAGTCCTCCTGATGAATATCTTGTCACTGGATCCAGATGACTCTGGATGAGAAAGTGAAGCTGGTAACCTTGTACAGTCTTCCCTCACTCAAATCAAAGTCAACTGCAAGTCATGTCATCATTCCCTGATGCAGTGGTCCTCTTCTAAAACAAGGGACAAGCACAATATCAACAACCCTTGTTAATGAGCATCCCCAAGTTTCCAATATTTTACTACCACAAAATAGTTCCTATCAAAATATCTATACATATCGGTTCTTTTCTAGTTGCTAAGTCAAGGAATAAGCACAATTTTATAGCCCTTTGTACATAGTTCCAAATTGTTCTCCAGAATTGTTCAATCATGCAACTTAGAGTCTTAAATACTTTCTTAGAGCACCAGAAAATAATGTAACTTGCTCAGGGTCACAAATTAGTACCTATGTTATGCAAGACCAGAATCCAGATCTTCTTGGCTCTGAGGCTGGTTTGCTATGCATTATGCCATGCTGCCTTTGATTTTACCATTCCCTTAGTCACCTGATAGATTTTGTTCACCCCGACCTCAAAAAAAGGGGGAAGAGAATATTTCCTAGTGAATTTGTTCTCCTTAGTGTTCATCCTATTTGCCAAATATGGCATAGAGATATTTTAATCTGGTACTTTAGTTTTAGTGTTTTCAAGTTTAAAGTGAACACATAAATCTTTTCAATATCCCCTATGTTCTCTTTTGACTAGATTGTGCTTTGTCTTATTACATAGGACCTATATAACCTCTAAATTTACATTTTACAGATGCTAGGATTTATGGTATATCTTCTTTTTTGACAAGGCACTCACTTTCAGATGTGATATGTCAACTATTGGTTTTATGTGAACATATGTCTATCTGTTTTTTTTTTTTCCAAAAAAGATTGAATCTCATCTCTGGGAGGGGCAGGATGCTTATATTTTCAATACATTTGAAGGACAGTCTAGTGTACAGCCTTCAGAGATGAAAGCATCATAAATACAGCATTTGTGATTGAGCCATTTATTTTCATGGTTCTTTGTTTATTAGGGCTTTAGTAAACACTGCATGGCCTAGGAGGCACAGGAATGGTGTCTGAGAGATAGTCCAGTGGGAATGTAGATTGGAGATAAATGCACAGGTATATGTTAAGAGTGAGAAAATTGGATAAATACCATATCTCCTTGATACAAATTTCCCCCATTGTTATATAAAAACCTAAGGCTATTCATTTTTATTTTTCTTGGTGTCTATAGTGCCTGAAACATAGTAGGCTCTCAGAACACCATTAAATAAGAAACCTAGGAAAGTAAGATGATAGATTGAATAGAGCCCTGGGCCTAGAGCCATCAAGACTTGACTTCAAATCCAGCCTCAGAAACTTATCAGGTATGTGTTCCTGACCAAGTCACCTAACTTATCTGTTTCAGTTTCTTTAATTATTTTTTTTTATTAAACAAATGCTTTATTAACTTCTGGTTTACATCATTCATTTCCACCAGATTATGAGTTACATTTCCCCCCATTTTTCCCTACCCACCACCCCAGAATAGCAGTCCCACTAGATATCCCCTCATCCAATCTGCTCTCTCCCATATCTTCTCCCATACCCCCTTCGACTTTGCCATTAGGGCAAGGTGAATCTCTGAGCCCCACTGCCTGGACATCTTATGAAACATTTAATTTTAAAACTTTGATTTTCAGATCCATTCCCCTTCTCCCTTGTCACCCACTCCCTCTGAGAAGATAAGCAATTCAGTATGTGTTGTACATGTATATCTATGCAAAACATTACCATAGTAGATATATTGTAAAAGACTGCTTATATTTCCCTCCCACCTGTCTCACCTCCCACCTGGTCCATTCCCTACTTTGATCCTGTCCCTCTTTGATAGTGGGTACTTCTAACCTCCCTTCTCCCCAGAATGCCCTCCCCTCCATCATCCCCCCTCTCATCCCCCTTTCCCCTACTCAGGAGAGTGAGTGAGGGTAAGATATTCCATTTAGTATGTGTGTGATTCTCTCCTTGAGCCAACTTCAATGAGAATATGCTTTTGCCTTTTTTCCTTCCTGTTTTTCCCCTCCCCTGCAACTACTTCCCCTTGCCTCTTCTACATGAGATAGTTTGCCCTACCCTGTCTCTCTCCATCTCCTCTTGCCACTTTCCTCTCTCACCTCTTGACTTCACCCCTTAAGAATCATCCCTTCCTTGGGGCGGCTAGGTGGTGCAGCGAGCAGAGAGCCAGCTCTGGAGCCAGAAGGACCAGAGCTCGGATCCGGCCCCAGACACCCAACACACAAACAAAAACCCAGCCACGTGAACCTGGGCAAGTCACCCAACCCCAATTGCCCTCCAAAAAAAAATAATAATCATCCCTTCCCATCAAATTCAACCTGTGCCCTCTATCCATGTGTAACTGTGAATATATGCCATGTACCCTTCTTCAATTATTTTCATAATGAGAAAGGTTTCATCAAACACAGTTATTGTTTGTCCATGTAGGACTGTAAATAGTCCAACTTTGATAAGTTCCTTTTGATTTCTTTTCCTTGATTACCTTCTCAAGCATCTCTTGCTTCTTGTGTCTGAATGTCAAATTTTCTATTCAACTCTGGTTTTTTCATCAAGAATGCTTGAAAGTCCTCTATTCCACTGAATGACCATATTTTCCCTTGAAACAAGATACTCAGTTTTGCTGGGTAGGTGACCCTTGGGTTCATTCCCAGCTCTTTTGCCTTCTGGAATATCATATTCCATGCCCTTCTATCCCTCAATGTAGAAGCTGCCAGGTCCTGGGCTATTCTGATTGTGTTTCCACAATATTGAAATTGTTTCTTCCTGGCTGCTTGGAGTATTTTCTCCTTGATCTGGGGTTTCTGGAACCTGGCTATAATATTCCTGGGAGTTTTCTTTTTGGGATCTTTTTCAAGAGGTGATCTGTGGATTCTTTCAACCTCTATTTTGCCCTCTGGATCTAAAACATCAGGGCAGTTTTCCTTGAGAATTTCTTGAAGGGTGATTTCTAGGTTCTTTCTTTGATCATGGCTTTCAGGTAGTCCAATAATTTTTAAATTGTCTCTCCTGGATCTATTTTCCAGGTCAGTGGTTTTTCCCATGAGATATTTCACATTGCCTTCTATTCTTTCATTTGTTTGGATCTGTTTAACAGTATCTTGATTTCTCATAAAGTCACTAGCTTCCATTTGCTCCAGTCTAACTCTGAAGGAATGCATCTCCTCAGTGAGCTTTTGAGATTCTTTTTCCATCTGGCAAATTCGACTTTTTAAGGCATTCTTCTCCTCATTGCCTTTCTGAGCCTCTTTTGCCATTTGAGTTAGTCTATTTTTTAAGGTGTTATTTTCCTCAGTCAGGCTGTTGACTGTCATTTCATACTTTTATTGCATCTTTTTCATTTCTCTTCCCAAATTTTCCCCCACGTCTCTTATCTGCTTCTTAAGGTCCTCTATGGCCTGTAGCCAGCTTGTATTTTCATTTGGGGCTTTTGGTGCAGGAGTTCTGACCTCACAGTCCTCCTCCATGCTTTGAGCCTCTTTGCCCCTAAAATAGGAGTCCAATGTTGAACTTTTCTGTTCATTTTGTTTTGTTTGCCTAGGCATATTGCCACTTAATTACTTGATTTTGGGGCTTGTTGCCACAGTAGGACTCTGCCACCAGACAAGGGAGCTTCCACCCAAACGTGGGGTCTTCACAACTTCTGCCAGTTGGGTGGCCTCTGTAAAGCCTCCACCCTCTCTGGCAAGTTGGATACCCACCCCAAACTTCCCCCCCAGACCACAATCCAGATCCAGGCAGTTTAAAGCAAAAGTGATTAACCCCCAGACTGATTGCTGGATCTTCCTACAGTTTGCAGACCAGGAGCTAGAGCCACTACTGACGCTGCAAAATGGCTTCTGTGCAGCAGTTTCTTCAGCAGCTTTTTGCCCCCAGGGGAGGAAGCCATGTGTTCTCCAAATACTGGTCCCAAAGTCCATAGGGCACTAACCTCTCACTTTGTCCTAGGCATATCTGTGCTGATAATTCTGGAATCTCCACAATTGCTGGTATTCTGGGGTTCTACCAGCCGGCTGCAGGCCTGGCTGCCCTGGGGCTAAAACCTCGGACCTGGGCTCGCTCTGTGTGCTGCGCTGTAGGTTCCCAGTGCGCTGTGCTGCCTGCTCTCAGAGCGCTTCGCTGGCTGCTCCCTGCAGGGCTGCTGGGCTGTCCTCAGCAGGAGGTTAGCTTCTCTGTGCTGTTCTGTGGGTGCTGTGGCTCCAGAAGTTGTTAGGAGCTCCCTTTCACATTGTTTGAAATTTATGTGGGGCAGAGCACATTGGAAATGCTGTTTCTACTCTGCCATCTTGGCTCCGCCCTCCAGTTTCTTTAATTATAAAATAGAGATAACAATTGCACCTAATCCAAAGGATCAAATGAGATAATATTTTTGAAGGGCCTAGAATATAGTAGGCACTTAATAAATATTTGTTTCCTTCTTTCTTAATAAATACTAGTAGATTATCTTAAATCAGTATTTTATCTCTCCAATGAATTCCCCTCATCACTGAAGTTGTGTACTACTTATCCGTTACCTAAAAGTTGTCTTGTACTACAATCTGTTTACATATATATATATATATATATATATATATATATATAATGAATTTCTATATAAGCTACCTGAGGGTGAAGACTGAATTGTACACTTCAGTAGCATCATGCCTTCCACAGTATAATGACATAGTCAAAAAATGTGAATTTGAAGTATTTAAATACAATAATATCAACCAAGGCTCAAATTCCCTTTCTGCCACTCATACCCTCTGCAATCCAAGATGAGAAAGTTCACAATTCAGCTTTTTAACGCATTCTTCTCCTCATTGGTTTTTTGAAATTCTTTTGCCATTTGAGTTGGTCTATTATTTAAAGTATTATTTTCTTCAGTGTATTTTTGGTTCTCCTTTAGCAAGCTGTTGAGTTGATTTTCATGATTTTCTTGCATCATTCTCATTTCTCTTCCCAATTTTTCCTCCTCTTCTCTTACTTTATTTTCACAATTCTTCTTTAGCTCCTCCATGGCCTATAGTCAATTCATATTTTTCTTGGAGGCTTTTGGTGCAGCAATTATTTCTTTGCTGCATTCCTACCCCTCCATGCCTTGATCGTTTATGTTCCCAAAATAGGATTCTATGGTCTATTTTGTTCTTCTTTTGCTTGCTCATATCGCCAGCCAATTACTTGACTTTTGAGCCCTTTGCCATGGTAGAACTCTGCTTACAGAATGGAAAGGAACTTTGTCCAAAAATTGCTGGAGTTTTTGCAGATACCATAGCTGTTAGAAGGGCACCCTCTCCACAGCCCATAGAAGCTCTGGCTCACTGGCCACAAATGCCAGGACCAGCACCCAGATCCATGCAGGCTAAAGCAAAAGTCATTACCCTCTGAATGGTCACTTGGTCTGCCTACAATCTGTAGCCCAAGATGTCTGGAAGTAGCCATGCAGCAAGGCTGCATAGCTGCAGTACCTCCTCTGCTTCTCCCCCCAGGGGCAGGGCCCAGACCATGCTCTTCTGTCCCTCCCTGTTCCAACAGAGTTTCATACTGACATTTTACTTTGTCTTTGGTATTTATGGATTGAGAATTCTAGAAACTGCCACAGCTTCTGGTGATTCTCTCCCCTGAAGTCTGCTCTGAGCACTGCTATTAGGGACCACTGTAGGGCGAGAACATCTCAACTCACAGGACACTGATCTTGGCTCCCAGCTCACTGTGATCAACCCTTCCTGTTGGCCTGCCAGGCAGCTTTCAGTGGGAAATTGGTTTCTCTTTGTCTCTTTGTGGGTTCTGTATCTCTAAAGTGATTTTAGAGTATTTTTTTACATATATTGGAAGTAGTGGGAGCTGGAGCCCATGCTAAGTTTGTGCTTCTACTCCACATATCTTGGGTCTGCCCCGGTTTAATCATCCAGGCTATGGGTTGATGGTCCCAGGTGAACCTTGGGCTAGTCTCTTACCCAGCTCCTCCTGATCCTCCACCCTGTGGTGAGAGGTCTGAGAATTACCCCTGCAGTGGGTAAATCAGCTTGCCAATCTTGCTCTGGCTCCACTGTGGTCTGGTCTCTGGTCTGTGGTAGTGCAACCCCAGCATGCTATGCACTCCCCCTGTCCTGTCCCACATGTGCACAGTATCTTGTAAATCTGCCATTTTCCATCTCCCAATGGATTTTGTCACTCTAAAATCCATTCAGATCCACTTTTTAGAAGTTGCTGATGGATTTCAGGGAGGAGTTCAGTCGATTCATTGCTTTCATCCCAAAATCTTGGCTCTGCCCCAATTAATATTTTTCTTGGAGCTTTTTATTCAGGTGTTTTGACTTTGTTATCATCATCTTCTTCTTCTTCTTCTTCTTCTTCTTCTTCTTCTTCTTCTTCTTCTTCTTCTTCTTCTTCTTCTTCTTCTTCTTCTTCTTCTTCTTCTTCCATTTACATCTCTTGCCAATCAAATACTTGACTTTTGAGGTCTTTGCCATAGCAGAAATCTGCTTCCAGAGTGGAAGTGCTTTGTCCCAAATTTCTAGGGTTTTGTGCAATTGTTATCAGAGCTTTTTCAAGACACCTGCCTCAGAATTGTGAGGAGGACTGCTTTTCTACAGCCTCAACAAGCTCTGCCACTGAAGCTCTCCTTCCCTCAAGACTACCACCCACTTCTGTGACCCAGATCCAAGTAAGGCAAAGCAAGATAATTCTTCCTCAGCACCAGCAAAGAGATTCCTGCAATTTCCCTCTGGTCAGGTGCTTGGTCCCCCCAACCATCTGTGGTCTTGGATCTCTGTAAGCAGCTGCTGCCACCTCCACACCCTGAGAGCAAGGGCTGGCCAATGCTTATCTCTCACCCTGTTCCAACAATTTCCCCACTGACCTTTTACTTTCTTTTTGGTGTTTATGGATTAATAAATCTAGAAAATGTCACAGCCACCAGTGATTAGTCCCCTGAGTTCTGCTCAGGCCAGTCTGTGGTGCCAGAGTCCTGAGCCTGAGTAGCCCATGCAGGACTGCTCTCCCCTCCCAGCCTGGTGCAATAGACCCTTCTTATCCATTTACCAGGCTGTCCTCAGCTGGAGAAGTATTTCACTCTGTCCTTGTCTGGGTTCTGTAGCTGTAAAACTTGTTTAGAGTCATTTTTACAGGTATTTGAAATAATTGGAGACGAGCTCAACAAATTCCTGCTTTTACTCAGTCATCTTGGCTCCCTCCCCTTTACCTTGGGAAAGCATCGTAAAACTCAGTGAGACACTCAGAGAACATCAAGCTTACCATCATTCTACAGGCAAGGAAGCAAATAATTACTAATTATTTAATTGGTAATAACTCAGCATGACATAGTGGATTGATAGTAGGTCTCTGAGTTATAAAAACCTGGGTTTAACTTTTGGTACATGTTATTGATTGATCTTGGAGAAACCACTTAATCTCTTCCAGAGGCAACTTTCTAAGTCTCTCATTTTCAGAGTATATGTGGATCTGCATTAGAGGGAACATTTTCCTTACTGAGAGTTCCTTATACTGATGAAGTACCAGGTTTGGAACAAAAATGTGCCTAGTAATTTACTAAATAATCCCAAATGGAAGATATAGCCTTTCTTTTGAAGGCTGCTTTAAATTATGTTAATGAAATCTAAGTTAATATGCAGGAATAAAAAGCCAGTCAGTAACTAAGTGATAAATTGTGTGATACAGAACCTAAGATTTTTTAGGAGTTCAGAGAAAGGGGAAAAATGAGAGAGTGATGGAATTATCATGACAATCAATCAGCATATATGTATTGAAACTCTCCTACACATCAGATACTGTGCTAAGCACTAGGCATGAAAAAAAAATTAAATGGACCCTGATCTCACAGAGCTTTCATTCTAGTTGGTGTGATAATATGTATAGGCATAAGTATGTACCTAATAAACACAAAATGGATATAAGGTAGTTTTTGGAGGGAGGTGATTAGCAGCTAAGTGACTTAGAACAACATTTTGTGTGGAAGGTGCTAATGGAGCTGGGATTTGAATAAAGCCAGTTGTTCCAAAAGGTAGAATAAGAAGGAAAAAAAATCATAGTCATGGGGTACAATAGATAAAAAGACATGTCATTTGTAGATGGGGAGAGGCAAGAGAATAAGTACCTACTATTTGCTTTGCTCCAGGCACTGTGGTTAGCCTTTTTGACAAATATTTCATTAGTTATGAGCTAATGAGATGGATCATCAAATGTAAAGATGAGAATTTATATGGCTGATATGTAGAGTGAGTAGAAGGGAAAAGTGTGTAAACAATAGGAATGTAGACAGTATCTTAGTAATGCAGAGTAGGATTCAAAAATGATTGTTGAATTATTTTTATTCTTAGAAATAATAGGGAGTCAATGGAATATGGAAAGGAGTAATATGGTCAGATCTATGCTTGAAGAAAATCATTTTAGTATTTCTTCTTGATTATGCCCAAGAATGGATCTCTCTTAAACTTCTCAGTTAGCTCATTTACAAGTTTCCTCACCTTGATGTTCAATGCACCTATACTGATTCAAGTGAGAGATGAGACATTTCTAAACTATTTTAGCATTAAAATCCATACCTAGAAAACTAAGAAGATACTCTAATATCCTGGTTTAACTTCGTTTTTATGATTACATTTCTCTTGCCTTCTATTTTCCTTTGAATAAGGATATTTTTCTCAGTAGTTTGATTTGGTTCTCTTTAAAAGTTAGTAGCTTCTCCTACCTGTTCATGATGATTTCTTTGCAGGGCCAGGAGAAATTATTCCTATGTGGGTTGAGCTCTTTGGATGAAAGTCTCAATCCAAATGCTAGTTTTTATTATCCATTTCATCAGATCAGCAGAATTTCTAAATACTTGCTAAAGAGGGGGATGTTTTATATCCCATCTAATCTTTCTGAACAGTCAACACCTTCTCATGTCCTATTATTACCTTCTAATAACAAGAAAGAAAAATAATACCTCCACAAATGAGCCATGCTGCCTCCATCATTTTAAAATAAATCTTTTCTTTCTTTGAGTAATATGAGGTGCAGCTGGATTCTCTGCTGAACATCAGTAATTGAATAGCTAAGCTTATGTTTTCCTGTTTTGAGATACTTCTTTTAATTGCTAGATAGATAAAAACCAACTATAGTCAATACATCTCCAATATACAATAGTGCAAAAGGATGGCATAATAATACTCAATATGATAGTTATCCATAGACAGATACTGCTGTGTACACATATGTGTATATATATATATATATATACATATGCATATATATGTACATATATATACACAGCAGTATCTGTGTACACATATGTATATATATGTACATATATATGCATATGTATATATATATATACACATATGTGTACACAGCAGTATCTGTGTACAAATATCTGTGTACAATTTGAGGCTGTACAAATAGCATAGGATGAGAAGGTGCATTAATGGAGCAAGTACACATACCTGTGTAGTTCTATAACCTACCAAAACATAAAGTCTACTTGGAAGACTTGACTTTCCTTCAGAAGATAACATTGCAATGACAATGACAATGACAATGATGAGATTTTGTGAATCTTCTACCATGAATAACAACAATACAAAACAAAGCTTGGAAGAGACTGTGGTGAAGTGGAGAGCATACTAGAGGAAAGGCAACCAAAATTCTCAATTGGAATATTAGAATAATGAGATTTCAGATTGGTTAAGATTGTAAATGTTATATGAACTGCATTCTAAAAATTTTGCAAATGAAAAAATATCCTTAGAGAGTAGGACATTCCTGAGGTCACACAGGCAGTTAAGTATAAAATATAGGATTTGAACTCAATTCCTCTTATTCTAAATGTATTGCCTTTTAAGTTCAATCATGTGCTTTTACAGAAAGCATGAAAAGTAGGTTCAATCACCTGGTTTTTTATCCAATTTTCTGCTACTTGACATGACCTTAGGAAAGTCATTTGCCACCTCAAGGCATAAGTTCCCTCTTTTTAAAGACAAGGGACTTGTTTTAGATCATCTAAAGTCCCCTCTAGTTCTAAAATACTGTGTTCTGGATTTGGTCTCTAATAATAGAATTATAGGATTTGCAACTTGAGGGATAGAAAGGACCTTCAAGGTCACCTAATCCAACTTCCTTTTTTGATATGTAAACTATATTGACATTTTTCAATGTAATCACAAGCCTGGAGATGAATTTCCATTGATTTTGCATTCAAGGGGTTGTATGGACCCCCTTCACAAAACCGGGAGTAAATAAGAGAGAGTTAACAACCCTCTTTATCCATACAACACCTCATCATGTCATTATACCACTGCTCCATAGAACTGAAGAAACTGAGACCCAGAGGTTAAGTGACTTATCTGTTCAAGACTGCAAAGGCAATATGTTCTAGGATTAGGATTTAAACCTGTATTCTCTGATTCCATATCCAGCACACTTTTCATGTGTCATATTAATAATTTGATGAGAAAAGTTAGGTGACTGAACAGAGAAGACCTATTTAATGCTTGGGATGTTAGACCTAACTTTTTTTCTTTGCTGTGTGGCAGAATATAAAAGAAAAGAAAGTGACTATCTAATTTTTTCAAGCAAAGTTGGGCCTTCTCTTCTTATCATCAATTAATAACAAAAGAAATCTGAAGAATATTAAAAACAAAGAAATGAAAACTGAATAAGTCATTGACAGATGACTTGCTGAATAAGTCATTTGTCAAATATAAACAAAACAAAATCAAATACAGATAAATGAAAAGGATAGATAAGTAGACGAATAAATGAATGTTTTCACTCTATGAAAATTTCCTATTTTTTTCTTCTGGTAATGTTGATACTGTAGGAGGGAAGACAACTTAGCACCAGCACAGCCACCACTACTATTCCCCCCTAAACAAACTTTTCCAAAGTAGCAATGACAGAATCATATTCACTGGTCATTCTGTCCATCGACATGTACGAATATAAGTTTTCCCCTCAGTGTCAACCATGATAGCTAGCATTTCCATCCTTAAATTCTAGAATTATGAGCATTTCATTAAATTGCTGAAGAAATAATTAACATCTACTAGACATTTGAAGGTCACCTAAAGTGGAATATTCTGTTTTATCTGATCTTGACTGACATAGACTCCTATATTATTTTGAAGGAGCATGGACCAAAAATCAAATAACCCTGTGAGGGATTTACACAAAAGATTAAAGAATGAAATATATCACATGGAATGACATAAGAGTCAAGAAATTTAAGTCATGAGACTGAAAGAAGGAAAACAAAATCAAGCCAAAAAAATTCTAAATCAGAAAATATGTCTAATGTTATTGTGAAGTTAATAAAATGCATTATATGTACCGTTTCCTACTGTGGTAGGTGCTGCTGACATAAAGATTAAAAAAAAAAATAAAACCAAACCTTCCCTGAGGAAGCTTGCATTCCAAGATGATGTAATATGAAAAAGTATAAAGAGAAATTTATAATAGAAGGTAGACAATCAGGTAGTGCCAGATCTGAAAAACAAGAAAACTTTGGGTACAAATATTTGCTTGAATTTTTAAACTAATTCCTGTAATGTATCCCAAAATACATAAATTTCCATTGTCAAGACTATCACAACTCGCAGGCAAAGATCAACTGATTGCTTGAAGGAAAGCTGTTTATGACATATATTTTAATTTATATGTGCTTAACTGCTCCAGATGATATCCCACTTGAAATGATGGGACCCACTAGAAACACGTGATTCAGAAACAGTCTCCAAATCAGCTTTATACACCAAAATGCAAAATCAACGTATTCATTAAAAGTAATTAGCCAAAGGGGAAAAGGGCATTTTTGCATATTCCCATGTAAACAATATGAACAAAGACAAATATTTCACCTTCAAAAATCAACAACTCAACATTTGTGTACTTCATAGACTTAAAAAAGTGTATATTCTGTCTGAATGCAACAACATAGGGAACCATGGAGCTCTTAGAAATCCTTCTTTACGTATCCACTTTGCATTAGCAGGACATTGAAATAGGATGGAATAGCTCCACTGTGTGACTCGTAGGTTCAATTATGAGAACCTATTCAGGTTTAAGATTTCATAGTTATGTCCTTTGTTCCCTCACCACAAATGGGCAGCTAGGTGGTGTAGTGGATAGAGCACTGGGTTTGGAAATCAGAAATACTCATCTTCATGCATTCAAAGGGTGTTCTTCATCTTTTAATACTATGAAATATTAATATAAGCACTGGCTATTTAACTGTGAAGATTAAGCAAGAATTCTGTATTAACTGCCATTTGTTATTTTTAGGGTAATTGAGGAGAGAAAAATGTGGGGGAGAGGATTAGTGAATTGACTAAATCAAAAGAGAAATCACCTATTCTTTGGAGGCATTATTTATCCTTAGTGAATAAATAAATCACACAAAGGCTTTTTGGACCACTGGAGTTAAACAACAGGTAAACATAGCTCTATAAATGTTCATTACTCAGTTCACAGAAGCTAACTGCAGGGGATAATGACAATCAATCTATGGGCATCTCCCCCACCCCAGAAGCAAGCAACAGGACTATAAAAGGCAATTGCTTCTGAATCACAGATATTAGAGCTGAAATAAACATTTTAGGTCATTTAATTCATTTCTTGGGTTCCAGGGTGATGGTGGGTTTTTGTTATTTTTGTTTGTTTGTTTGTTTGTTTGCTTTGAAAAATATTCTCTAATAAATCATTTACCTACAGAGGATTTAGCTGTATACTATGAGGAGATTGCTTCATAATATAAAACGTTGATTAATTTGTATTTCATACATGCATGCATACACAGATATATAATACATACATGCATACACACATATATAATACATATATGCACACACATATACCTATGTATATATATAAATACATACGCAATATTCTCTAGCATTCCATTCACATATTATTTTTGTGTGCATATGTATGTTTCAGGCTTTTGTTTTCCTATCCAGGTGGCAAAATTATATTGTTTCTCTATGTCCCAGTTCTCCTGATCCCTTTCCTCTTTCTTTTTTTAAATTTTTTTAAATTAATTTATTAGTTTAGTTTCAGTCAACAAGATTCAATTCCATAGTTCCTTGATTTTCAAATTTCCTTTACTTCCCTTCCCCCTCTCCCCACGACAGCATATAGTCCAGTATAGGATATGCAAATACATTCATATTAAACATTAATTCCAATTACAAAGGCATATTGTACTAGGTGGGATGAAAGATGGTAAAGAAGAAATAAAACCAAACAATGAAAAGAAAAAGATCATTTAGTTTGCTTCCATCAGAATTCAGGCTCAGTTCTTTCTAGCTATATCTCTGGATGGCACATTTCTCTCTTTCTTGAGTCTGTCCGGATTGACTTATATCACTGCATTGCTGAAGAGAGTCCAGTCTTCCATAATTGGTCATCAAAGATATGGTATGTCTGTGACTGTATACAAATTTCTTCTGATTCTACTCTTCTGGCTCAGCATCAGTTTGTATAAGTCTCTACAGGTAATTATGAAATCTGTCACCTCCTTGTTTCTTATAGAACAATAATATTCCATTACATTCATATACCACAACTTGTTTAACCATTCCTCAATTGATGGCACCCCTTTAGTTTACAATTCTTTGCAACCACAAAGAGGGCTGCTATAAATATTTTTGTACATATGGGTCTTTCTCCCACTTCTGTGATCTCTTTGTGATATAACCCTAGAAGTAGTATTGTTGGGTCAGGAGGTAAGAAATTATTTATAATCCTTTGGGCATAATTCCAGATTGCTCCCCAAAATGGTTGGATAAGTTCACAACTCCACCAGCAATGGATTAGTGTTCCAATTTGTCCACATCCTCTCCAGCATTTGTCACTTTCTTGTTTTTTCATCTTAGCCAATCTGACTGGAGAGATGTGGTATCTCAGAGTTGTTTTGATTTGCATTTCTCTAATCAATAGTGATTTAGAGCATTTCTTCATACGTTTATAGATGTCTTTTATTTCTTTCTCTGAAAACTGCCTGTTCATATCCTTTGACCATTTATCAATTGGGGAATGATTTGTGTTCATATAGATTTGGCTCAATTCTCTATAAATTTTAGAAATGAGTCCTTTATCAGAGACACAAGTTGTAAAAATTCTTTCCCAATTTCCCACCTCCCTCTTGATCTTGGTTATATTGACTTTGTTTGTACAGAAGCTTTTCAATTTAATGTAATAAAAATTATCCATTTTGCATTTTATAATGCTCTCTAATTCTTGTTTGGTCCTAAAGTATTCCCCTCTCCAGAAATCTGTCAGGTAAACTATTCCTTGCTTTCCCCAATTGCTTACAGTATCATCCTTTACACCTAGATCATGCACCCATTTAGACTTGATTTTGGTATATGGTGTTAGAGAGTGATCTATGCCCACGTTCTGCCATACCGTATTCGAGTTTTCCCAGCAGTTTTTGTCAAATAGTGCATTCTTATCCCCAAAACTGGGGTCTTTGGGTTTATCAAAAAATAGATTGCTATATTCATTAACTGCTGGGTCTCCTGCACCTAATCTATTCCATTGATCCACTATTCTACACCTCTGCCAGTACCAAGCAGTTTTGATAACTGCTGCTGTATAATACAGATTGAGATCTGGCATAGCTAGTCCACTTTCCCTAGTGTTTCTTTTCTTTAATTCCCTTGATATTCTAGACCATTTGTTTTTCCAAATAAATTTTGTTATTATTTTGTCTAACTCTAGAAAGTAGTTTTTTTGGTAAATTGATTGGTATGGCACTAAATATATAGTTTAGTTTGGGAAAAATTGTCATTTTTATTATATTAGCTCGACCCAGACATAAGCAATTGTTATTTTTCCAACTATTTATATCTGCTTTTATTTGTGTGAGAAGTGTTTTGTAGTTGTGATCATATAGATTCTGGGTTTGTTTTGGCAGGTAGATTGCTAAATATTTTACAATGTCTACAGTGACTTTAAATGGGATTTCTCTTTCTATCTCTTGCTATTGAGTATCATTAGAGATATACAGGAATGCTGAGGATTTATGTGGGTTTATTTTACACGCTTCAACTTTGCCAAATTTATTTATTGTCTCAAGTAGTTTTTTACTTGATTATCTAGGATTCTCTAAGTATATCATCATATCATCTACAAAGAGTGATAGCTTGGTCTCTTCTTTGCCTAATTTGATTCCTTTGATTTCTTTTTCTTCTCTAATTGCTACTGCTAACATTTCTAGTACCAGATTGAATAAGAGGAATGATAGTGGACACCCTTGTTTCACTCCTGATCTTATTGGAAAGGCTTCTAGTTTATCCCCATTGCATATAATACTTGCTGATGGTTTTAAATAGATGCTATCAACTATTTTAAGGAAGGCTCCATTTATACTTTCTATTCTTTTTAATAGGAATGGATGTTGTACTTTGTCAAAAGCCTTTCCTGCCTCTATTGAGATAATCATGAGGTTTCTGGTATTTTTATTGTTGATATGCTCAATTATACTGATGGTTTTCCTAATATTAAACCATTCTTGCATTCCTGGAATAAATCCTACCTGATCAAAGTGTATTATTTTTGTGATAAATTGTTGGAGTCTTTTGGCTAATATTTTATTTAAATTTTTTGCATATAAATTCATGAGGGAAATTGGCCTATAATTTTTTTTCTCTGTTTTATCTCTCACTGATTTAGGAAGCAGTACCATATATATGTCATAGAAAGAATTTGGTAAGACTCCTTTTTCACTGATTTTCCCAAATACTTTGTAGAGTACTGGAATCAATTGTTCTTTAAATGTTTGATAGAATTCACTATTAAACCCATCTGGCCCTGGAGATTTTTTTCTAGGGAGTTCACTGATGGCTTGTTTGATTTCTTTTTTCTGAGATGGGGTTATTCAGGTAATTCACTTCCTCTTAATTTAATCTAGGCAACTTTTAATTTTGTAGATATACATCCATTTCACTAAGATTATCATATTTATGTGCATACAATTGGGAAAATAATTCCTCATTATTTTTTTTGATTTCCTCTTCATTGGAGTTAGATTGACCCTTTTATTTTTGATACTCATAATTTGGTTTTCTTCTTTATTTTTTTATCATACTGCCTAAGGGTCTATCAATTTTGTGATTTTTTTCATAAAACCAGCTCTTAGTTTTATTTATTAATTCAATAGTTTTCTTAATTGCAATTTTCTTAATTTCACCTTTGCTTTTCAATATTTCTAATTTAGTACTAAATTGGGGATTTTCAATTTGTTATTTTTATAGCTATTTCAATTGCATGTCCAATTCATTGACCTCCCTTCTCTCTGCTTTAATTAAGTATGCACTCAGCAATATAAAACTTCCCCTGAGAACTGCCTTTAGTGCATCCGACAAATTTTGGTATGTTGTCTCATTATTATCATTCTCTTGAATGAAATTATTGATTGTTTCTATAATTTCTTGTTTGACCCACCAATTTTTTAAGATTAAATTGTTTAATTTCCAATTAGTTTTTGCTCTTTCTTTTCAAGGCCCTTTATTGCATATAATTTTTATTGCATCATGATCTGAGAATGATGCATTTAATATTTCCGCCTTTCTGCACTGGACTGTGAGGTTTTTATGTCCAAGTACATGGTCGATTTTTGAGTATTTCCCATGCATTCCTGAAGAGAAAGTAAATTCCTTTTTATCCCCATTCAGTTTTCTCTAGAGATCCATCATATCTAGTCTCTCTAAGATTCTATTCACCTCCTTTACTTTTTTCTTGTTTATTTTGAGGTTAGATTTTTCGAGTTCAGAGAGGGGGAGGTTATGGTCCCCCACTAGTATAGTTTTGCAATTCATTCCTTCCTTTAATTCCTTTCACTTCTTCTCTAAGAATTTGGATGCTATAACACTTGATGCATATATATTAAGTAATGATTTTGCTTCATTCTCGATGGTACCTTTTAGCAGGATATAGTTTCCTTCCTTATCTCTTTTAATTAGATCCATTTTTGCTTTTGCTTTATCTGAGATAAGTATTGCTACCCCTGCTTTTTTTACTTTAGCTGAGGCATAATAAATTCTACTCCAACTTTTACGTTTACCCTGTGGGTATCCCTTTGTTTCAAATATGTTTCTTTTAGACAGCATATTGTAGGATTATGGTTTTTAATCCATTCTGCTATCTGCCTCTGTTTTCTGGGAGAGTTTATCCCATTCACAATCACAGTAATGATGACTATCTGTCTCTTCCCCTCCATCATTTTCCCTCCCCTGTTTATGTTGTTGTTTCTTCCTTCATCTTTCCCCTCCTTGAAGTTTTTCCTTTTGACTCCCCCCTCCCTCAGTGTTCCCACCTGGTGACCCCCCTTCTTATCCTATCCTCTCCCCTTACTACTATTTCCCTCCCCTCTAATCCCCCCTTTTGTCTCCTCCTTTTCAACTACCACCCCTTACCCTTCTACTACCTATAAGACACAATAAATTTTTATACTTATCAGAGTAAGTTACTCCCAGTTTGACTCCAAACCAATGAGAGTAAATTTCAAACAGTGCTCCTCTCCCTCCCTCCTTTTCCTCTATTTAAGGAATTTATGTGTCCATTCACATTAGAATCTTAAACTTCATTGATTAAGTTGATCCCTCTTTGAACCAGAACCAGTGAGGGTAGTGTTTAAATGATGTTCCTCTCCCTCTTTCTTTCCCCTCTTCTATAGTGTGTTTTAATGCCTCTTCGGATGGCATATTTTACCTTTTCCTATCTCATCCTTTCCTTTTTCCCATTACAGTTTCTTTAATCCCCTTAATAGCTTTTTTAGACTTCATATTAGTGCATTCATACCCACACCCTCTATCTAAGTATAACCCTTTCGAAGGTCATGATAATCATAAAGATTTCAAATATTGACAGTTATCTGCTCCACATATAGGGATGTGAACATTTTGCTCTTTTTGCATCCCAAGTAATGAGCATGGGTTTTGTGGTGTTGGTGTGTGCACTTATGCATGTGTGAGTCTTCGTTTCCCTTTTTTACCTTTTTGTGTCTTTCTTGAGTCTTGTAATTGGAGATCAAATTTTCCATTGAGCTCTGGCTTTTTAATCAGGAAAGTCTGGAAGTCCCTCATTTCATTAAATGACCATCTCCTTGCCTGAAAGATTATGCTCAGTTTTGCCAGGTAGTTAATCCTTTTTTGTAGTCCTAGCTCTCTTGCCCTATGAAATATCAAACTCCAGTCCCTCTGCTATTTTAATGTAGAAGCTGCTAGGTCCTGTGTGATCCTAACTGTAGTTCCTCAATATTTGAATTGTTTCTTTCTGGCTCCTTGTAGAATTTTTTCTTTAATTTTGTAATTCTGGAATTTGGCTACTATATTTCTTGGAGTTTTCAGTTTGGGATCTCTCTCAGGAAGAGTCCAGTGAATTCTGTCGATAGCTATTTTATCTTCTGATTCCAGGACCTCAGGATAGTTTTCTTTGACAATCTCTTGGAGGATGTTCTCTAGGCTGCTTTTTTCATCATGGCTTTCTGGTAGACCAATAATTCTTAGGTTGTCTCTCCTGGATCTGTTCTCTAGGCCAGCTATTTTTCCAGTGAGATATTAACATTTTCTTCCAATTTTTTTGATTGTCTTGTTTTGTTTGATTGACTCTTGCTGCATCATAGAGTTCTGAGTTTCAGTTTGATTGTTTCTAATTTTTAGCAAATTATCGTCTTCAGTTACTTTTTGATGTTCCTTTTTTAGGGAGGTATCTTCTCCAATTACTTCACTGAGACGTTTTTCCAAGTTGGTCACTGACTCCCTGATTTGGTCTTTAAAATTTTTCTTAAGCGCCTCCAGGAAAGCAATTTGGGCTTGAGACCAGATCATGTTTCCTTCTGTGGTCTCAGGTGTGGTTAGAGAGTCTATATTGTCCAGTGTATTTTGTTGTTCTTTTCCTGCATAGTAGGCTCGAATGGACTTTCTTGCCTTCCCCTTCTCCTTCTCAGCTTCTTTCTTTCCCATTGTGACTTCCTGTTTCTTAGTTTCTCAGTCTATGAGTTTAGGGCCTGATCCTTGACTTTGAATACCTCTGGGTGGCTAGTTTATGGCTAAGTCAGGGAAGTCAGTGAGGCATGTAGATG
The DNA here is from genome assembly GCA_011680675.1 of Gymnobelideus leadbeateri. Classification (NCBI taxonomy): domain Eukaryota; kingdom Metazoa; phylum Chordata; class Mammalia; order Diprotodontia; family Petauridae; genus Gymnobelideus; species Gymnobelideus leadbeateri. Next base: position 193,151 of record WOXC01002407.1, on the reverse strand, counting down.
CATAGGTGGGGTGAGTCTGACCACTTCATATTTCTGCCTCTATACCCCTGGGCTATAAGTAGGCTTTTGTTGGTGAGGTGAGGTGGGGCTTGTTGGGACCCTTCCCTCTCTTCTTTTCAGACTCCTGGCTGTCTCAGTTACACCCCTTCTTGGAGACTCCCAAGCCTGAGGTTATTTTCACTAACTTGGGATTTCAATCTGGGTGGGAGACTGGGTTTTCTGCTTCATGAAGGAGGGATGGGAGGATCAGAGCAGCTAAAATTTACTTTGCTATTCCAGCCCCTGTATTATACAGGCAGGCAGTCTCCAACCTTCCAGCCTGGGGGCTGAATAAAGCCAGAGAAGCTGCTCTCTCCCCTGGGGGCCCGACTCTCCTACCTGGCTCCACTGACCTCTCCTGTCCCTTTTTGAGATGATGGAGAGATGACTGATATTTGTCCTTGGTAAATCTTCAGTCTGGGGCTTTCTCTCTCTCTGGTGTAGTCTGCTTTTCTGCTGTTAGGTCTGAGCTATGCAGGCCCCACTCACTCTGTGCTCGTCCTGTCTGGACATCCTGGGCAATGTCCTGGGCTGGACTCTGCCACACTCCGTCTTCCAGTGGGCTCCATCACTCCGGATACCTCTAACTTTCTTATACAGAATATGATAAATGTAGTTATGTCTCCTTTGGTGACTATACATATTCCTAGTCAATGACCTTCTAATAGAAAACCGTATGAATTAGGGACCAAAGTGATGCCCCAACTATTGTGAAGATGCAGTGTGCCTAGTGCTGTATGATGTACATTCATGCTGCTAATTTCTGAAAGAGAGGAAAGCAAACAATACCTATTTTGACATATTGTTCAGTTTTTAACATCCCCAAATATCTCTCAGGGTGACACATATGCAGCTGCTTATTCCATAACTTGGAAATGGTGCTGTCACACTAAATTAAATCCAATAACATTGACCTTATGACTTAAGGAATGGATAATGGTCATCTATCTGAGTTCAGGCCAAGTTGTCCTAGCCACATGTCATGACCATTAAATGACCCGATCTAACAATAAAAATGAAATGTACTGGAGCCAAGAAGCTAGCTTCTGATGTAAGAAAATACATGCATGCCAGCCAGATGTTGACTATGTCAGCAGAATGTCCATAGATTAAATATCCCTTAAAAATAAAACAAAAAGAAAATCACTAGAATGAATTTTATTTCTTTTCCATACTCTGTATATCTTCAACTCTAGTTGTCATACCATATTTTTTTGTCTTTGGACATAAGGAAAAACAATTATCTTAATGTCTGCTTCTAGTCATATGTCATCACCTTTTAATTTATCACCACCAGTTATTCTGTCTGGGGGACCTGAGAGTGTTTTTTGCATCCTTCACTGTTAAGCTTGAGATTTAATTCAGCAATTATGAATCAAATAAATAGGAGAAAGAGGTTGGAGAAAAACTGAATAATTTCTATTTTTTTCCTTTTTTCCAAACAATTTCATCTCCTGCTTAAAAAATGGTTAATTTCTGCAAGCCTATTCTTACAGACTGTTATGTACAAAGTCTCTGACTTCTCTCAGTGGAAAAAATATGAATTATATATTCTGTTATAGCCATGATTCTCCCAGAAAGAATTTAATTTAATTTAATTTAATATCTAAGCCATTTCTATCCTAGGAGGAGAAATGTCAAACAACTGGCATAGACCTCTATGTCCTCTGGCCTGTATATTTACTCCAGGTTGATTTCAGGTAACACTTATAGGAATAACAAACAGTTAAAGATGGTAATATGTAGTTTAGTGTTAATATTTCAAACAACAATCATACACACTCTGTTGAACATTCCTCTCAAAAGTTCTTCAGGGGCAATCAAAGGGACTTCCTCTTGACAAATAATATCTTAATCTTCACTCAGTTTTAATCTTTTTAGTAAATATACAAATAAGGGATTTCCCTTAGATTGGTCAACAGTTCAATTAACAGGTATTTTTGTTATAAATTTTGTCTTACAACCTTAATTAATTTTCCTAAGAAAGGTATTTTTAAAATCCCTTTAAACAACATTCCAACAAGGACTATTATAGAATGCTTTTATATCAGAATATTATAGTTTCTCATTTTTGTTGGTTGAACATTTAATTTTAAGTTTTTATATGCTTCCACATTTCAGGAGCTTAAAATCCAGTGAGATGGAGGGAAAAAAGCACCCAATACTTAAAATATAAAGTCAATTAATAGGAATAAAGTACAATCGATAGGTAAAAAATGAATGCATCACCTTTGAAATTCTTTTGTAATTTTTCTATAAGAAGTTGATATTGGTTTATCTCTTTATGTGTTGTGGGGTGAATGGAGTGTTCACGCATGACTAGCACCTGTGATATGAGGGCTTCCTCAGGCATTTTCAGGGCTGCTCATTCTCCTTTTGTGTCCAAATTCAACCAACTCTCACATATGGCTCCAAGAAACTATAGTGCACATTGTGGACATAATCAGTAAACAATCTCAGCTGATGATTGAGGATAACTGACAGACCTCAAACTAGTCAGTGAATTAGGGGGATATCTGTCCCACCCAGGTAAAGACATTCCTTAGTGGAATGGGTGGATCAGAGTAATTTGTTCCTATGGCCACTAAGTTACCTGAAGCAGCATCTGTGTAACACTCAGAGCTTCATCAGGCATTAAAGATGCCAACATAATTCACTGAATCCTGGAGTATTGCTCATCATCTTGACTTTTGACTTGTCATTGGACTTTAATGATTCAGGAAGAGAGAGTGAGACCAATGACTTTGGGCAACTCTGCCTTACTTAAATTCAACTCAGACCTATATTGTTTGTCCCCTTTGAAAATGAGGGATGGAAGGCAACAGAGTGTTATATACCTTTCCCTGTGGTATGTAAACACCTTGAGGGTAGAAACTTCCATTCTTATCTCAGTATGTCTAGTGTCTATAGTATAGCAGTCACTTGATAAATAGATGGTGAATTTAATTTGATTTAATTTGATCTGTCTCCAGGGAATATTAGGAAAGTTTATAGGAGTAGGTGACATTTGAGATAGGCCTTGAAAAATTGATGAGATGTTGCCACTTTTATGTGCAGATGACTGGTAGGGTGGGAAAGAGCATTTTATACAGAGAGAACAAAATGATCAAAGTACTAGGAGCAGGAAAATCCCTATGTTCAGATAAATCATTTAACCAGGAAGGAATGAAGGAAGGGAGAGAGAAAGAAAGAAAGAAAGAAAGAAAGAAAGAAAGAAAGGGAGGAAGGAAGGAAGGAAGGAACAAAGGGAGGGAGGGAGAAAGGAAAGAGAGAAAAAGAGAGAGATGAGAGAGAAAGAGAAAGGAAGGAAGGAAGAAAGGAAGGAAGGAAGGAAGGAAAGAAGGAAGGAAGGAAGAAAGAAAAAAAAAGAAGGAAGGAAGGAAGGAAAGAAAGAAAGAGAAAAAATAAGGAGCAAAGGATTAAGGAAGGGGGCGGCTAGGTGGCGCAGTGAATAGAGCGCCGGCCCTGGAATCAGAAGGACCTGAGTTCGGAGCTGGCCTCCGACACCTAATCCGCACAAACAAAAACCTAGCCGTGTAACCTTGGGCAAGTTACTTAACCCCAATTGCCGGGGCGGCTAGGTGGCGCAGTGAGTAAGAGTGCCGGCCTCGGAGTTTGGATGACCCGAGATCAGATCTGGCCTCAGAAAATGAGCACCCACGCATAAATCAAATGACTAGCCGTGTAACCTTGAGCAAGTTACTTAACCCCAACTGCTTTAAAAAAAAAAAAAGGATTAAGGAAGGAAACAAAAAGAATGGAAAGAAATAAAGAAGGAAGGAAAGAAATAAGCATCCACTAAGTGCCTACTTTGTGCCAGGCTTTTTTCTAAACTTCTTACAAATATTATTTCATTGATTCTCACAAGAAGTAGGGAAGTAGATGCTATGATTATAACCATTTTACATTTGAAGAAATTGAGTCAGTCAGAGGAAAATTACTTGCCCAGGGTGACACATAAAGCAAATGCTTGATGTCAGATTTGAACTTAAATCTTCCTGACTCCTGGCACAGCATTCCATCTACTGTGCCAGCTTTTCTAATAAAAATTGTTAGATACTGGTAAGACTCTAAAATCCAAATCTCAAACATGAATCTAAAAGAGGCATCTTGCTGATAACACTCCTTAACAGCTATTGCCCTATTAACTGGACAAATTTTGAACTTTCATGCAAATTGAAATTTTACAAAAGTCAAACTCAAACCAGAGCTGGTTTTGACAAGGAAACCAAACTAGCTTTTACACAGTTCTTGTAGAATGAAAAAAATAGATTATTATTAAGTGGGTTTCCCCTCATCTCCTTCCAAGGAATTAGGAAAAAAAGGAACATGGGGTTTTCCCTGACCATCATTTCATTCAATTCTGTGTTGGAAATTGACACATAGGATTCTTCAAGACAGAATAAAAGGAGCAGAAGTGGTGAGAAAAGTGACTGATGAGTGGAAGTGAAGAGGGGCAAGGAAGCAGGAAGGACTTGGATCTCTAGTTATCTAGGTCCTACAAGAAATAAATTTATTAATGTTTTAGAAACACTTTCATAGCAACACACTAAAAGTTCTCAAAGTAAAGAATAGTCATCCATACCATTGAAGGAAAGAATTTGTTTTCCTTTCTTTCCCCATACTATTCTTATATTATTATTGCAAAAGAGCTGCCTAATTTTCAATCTTTTATAATAATTTATAATGCTTTTAACATGAAGGAACTTAGAGATAAGAGATGCAAAGACCTAGGATCCTAGTTTTATAGTTATTTGTGCCCAGTATTCTATGGAGCATGTGAGCAAACATATTTCAAACAGAATCCCCTATTGTGTAGATGCATGCATAAGATCATCATTGTCTCCTTTTCCAAGAGCCAAAATAACATATTTGTCAGCTCAGTTTGAGAAAAGAGATAGAAATCAAATCTTTAGAACTGCCTCCACTGGTAAACTCACAGAATCAATGAAATCCAAGAAGCATGCATAATCCTTATGGACCAATAGCTAGATTCTTGAACTCTGATATCCTTTCTGGAATGATTTCTTTTCTTTTTCTATATCACTATGTCACTACTTAGTATATAGATGTGAGATTCACAAGGGTGTCTTTTTATATGTATGGACTAGATGGAATTACTTGTCTGTGTTGAGAAAATAATGGAAGACAAAGATAAGGGAGTCACTTCAGTCATTGGGACCTCCAAGAATGAACAATTCAGCAATGTTTGATTTTCACTGATGCAAATACAAATAATTAAATGATGAAACATTCAGGCAATTAACTAATTGTTTGGCTAACAAAATGACTGATGACATCTTGAAATTTTGCTGTGTTTTTAATTGAGAATTTAGTTGGTGTTAAAGTAACAATTTGTTGTTATCTATTTTATATAGTTAATTAAATCACAATTTTGTTGAAGGAACAAAAATGGCTAATACTTATTTAACACTTTACATGTATTTGATAATTTTTATCACAATACTTTTGTAATGTGTGCTATTTTTGTGGCCATTTTATAGATGCAGAAACTGAGGCTTAGAGGGGTTAACTGACTTGCTTATGGTCATATATTTAGCATCTTAAGCTATATTTTAATCCGTGTTTCCTGACTCCATGTCCAGGATTGTATCCATCATTTCATCCTTTGTCTAAACATCACTTCATCAAAAACCTGGCCCAAATTTGGTTCTATAAGAGAAATAATCAGTTAGATTTAGGGGGATGATCTGGAACCTAGAATTTATGCAGGCTATTGAATCCTGGAAGTTAATTCCTTTTAACAGAACATAGATATAGAATGTTGGAGTATCACTTTTTGTTAGAACAAAAGACTCAGTGAACCTTTCTCTATGTTATCTCTACATCAAGACTATCTAGGTGGATATCCAAAAAGTTTGATGAGGGATAAGGCTAAATTGATAGTTGGCTCTAGAATCTACATTCATGGCAATATCCTTTAAAATAATACCCCAGTAAAGCAAGGCATGGAAAACTGCATTGAGAACAACAACAATAGCAGACTTTCTATAAGTAGAGGTATAATAATACAGGGCAAACTTTAGCCTGAAAGTACTTGTTTTCCCTCTTCCTTTTCATTCCTTAGACATTTCTCCCATATCTCTCTTTTTCATATAAATTCAACTACATCAGGAAACCAAAAAAGAAATCCATAAAGGCGAGAAGAGAAGTGAGGCAAGGAAGAAAGCGACAGGGAGATCCAGAGACATAAACAGATTTAGAGGGAGGGTGGGGAGAGAGAGACAGAGAGAGAGAGACAGAGAGAGACAGAGAGAGACAGGGAGAGACAGAGACAGAGGCACAGAGACAGAGAGAGACATACAGAGAGAGACAGAGACAGAGAGATGGAGAGAGACAGAGACACAGAGACAGAGATAGAAAGACACAGAGAAACACAGAGAGGGAGACAGCAACACACAGAGAAAGACAGAGACAGAGAAAGACAGAGAGACAGAGAAAGAAAGAGTTACAGAGAGACATTAAGAGGAGAAAGGAGACAACTGACTCTATTGTGTTCCCTTTGCCTCCATTCCTGCAGCACTGATTATAGTGAGGGATTTGGAGGAGGGAAAGGAAATCATTTCTTTACCCATAACTGAGACAAAAACATAAACTGGAATAAGAAAGTAGTCAATGGTTTAATTGGGGACCCTCAGATTAAGGTTTTAATTTGGGCACCCCAAGTCATCTTTGCATTAAAAACTCTAGGTGGGGCGGCTAGGTGGTGCAGTGAGTAGAGCGCCGGCCCTGGAGTCAGAAGGACCTGAGTTCAGAGCCGGCCTCCGACACTTAATCCACATAAACAAAAACCTAGCCGTGTAACCTTGGGCAAGTTATTTAACCCCAATTGCCCTAAAGGGGCGGCTAGGTGGCGCAGTGAGTAAGAGTGCTGGCCTCGGAGTTGGGATGACCAGAGATCAGATCCGGCCTCAGAAAATGAGCACCCACGCATAAATAATGACTAGCCATGTAACCTTGAGCAAGTTACTTAACCCCAATTGCTTTAAAAAAAAAAAAAAAAAAAACTCTAGGTGATTCAACACTAGGCTATGCAGTCAAATCTATATTATTCATCCTAACAGAATGCCAGGGAGTAAAGTGAGGAAGAAAGAAATAATGAATAAATGAAATTTCCATTGAAAATTAACTCTTTGGCTTTCCACATCAGATTTTACCAAAGCTTTCAATAAAAGAGTAAAATTAAATAATTCAATTCACCTTTATTACTGATTCAGTTCTCTCCAAGGATATAATGAGTTGTAAAATAAATAACATGCAAACAATAGGGAGAAGAGGAGGGGAAAAAAGAGCAAAGCTAATCCACAGATTGATTCATACCTCCTTGAAGGTTCAAGAGTTAGTCATAATGTTATTCATTTCTTCATTTAATTAGTTACATACATTCTTTATTTTTCTTTCACCGAACTGAAAATAATATATGTAATAAAATTCAGAATATAAGGAATAAATGATGTCTATGGATGCTGTTAATTGTAGCTTCTTGGCTCCCAAAAAATACAATGAAAATACATCATTTTTATACTTAACTTTAATTTCAGTGACTTGGTTGCCACAAAAAATATGAGAGCTAAAAATAATCCTTTGCATTTTTAAGAACAGATTTTTTTAATGTCATCTTCATTTACCATCGTTGTTCATTTATGATTTGGCAGTGTGCTGTCACATGTTGACAAGCTGTTACTGCCATCTCTCTTCTGCTCTTCATTTATTTTTAGACTTTAATTTTTTTTAACTACTAGAAAACCTCAGAATGCATAGCCTTATTAAAATCCCTTATTGATAAAAATAACCACAACATTATTTGAACAATCTGCCTTTCTCTGACAATACTAAAAGGTATGCTTTATATTAATTGTGGTCCCTTTTTTAACAGATATGGGATTTCTATGCCTCAATATTTATTCATGGGCTTATTTGGTGTTTACAATGCTAAGAAAATGATGTGCCTAGAATTTCATTTATATTTCTTCATTAATTATATAACTGTATAATTATATATATGATTTTATATATAAATATATATGAATCTAAATCTACCTAGATTTATCTATATACTTACACATGCATTTATTTGTATCTATATCTGTATTTCTTATTTGAAATGTCCTTATGCCCTCTTTTCACTCTTGCCTCTTGTTGATGATTTTGTATGCAATCAAGTGTTTCATTTACTGAGGAACTGATTATCTAAATCAGACAACACATGACATTTACTTTCCTTCTTCCAACTTACAATTTGAAAAACAAAACAAAACAGAACCCTTGATTGTTAGAACTTCCAATGAGGAATTTGGTGTGTAAGGGAGGTAAGGAGGTCTTAGTATAATCATTCAATATCTGAAGTGTTAATAATGTAGGTCTTAAGATAGATTTTTAACATTTGTGCATTTCATATTTTTTTATTTTCCAGGTCAAGTCACTTGACATCTTAGTGTCTCTAAGACTATAAGTTACAGAGGTTTTGACATTAACTGGCAGAAAAAGTTTTGCAACTGTGAGTTGTCAATGAAATAGGTCTGCATTTCCATGTTATCTTCTCTCTATCTCTTTCTCCCCTTCTGTGCAATATGTCAATTTGACTCATTTGTGTGGAAAATTAGGGTGATATCTGACATAAACAACAACGATATCATGATCATTTAGTGCTCAATTAGACAAACCTAATAAATAGAGATAGCCATGGCACTATAGAATGGGTGAGGGATTTGGAATCAGAGTCATGATTCAAATCCTAGCCCTATTACTTGCTACACGTGTGACCTGGGTAAGTCATTTAATCTTAGGTCTTACTTTCCTAAATAATGAAGTGAGAGGTTAAATTATAATGATTATAAGGCTGAAAAGTCTCATTGAATTATACATTGGTGATCTTATTATTAGAAATTTATTGTGTGCAAAACGCAGGGATCTGAAAATGCAAAGATAATAAAAATGACACCAGAGTCCCTCAAGCAGATGATGTTGTACTGTAATGTTAGGTGATATAGTTATTTTTTCAAATCACTTGGCTGATCCTGTCTGTGAGATTGTTGAAAATGACTTAGCTAGATGGCGGAGTAGAAACAGCTCATCCTAGCCATTCTGCCCCCAGATTCCCTCCAAACTATGTAAAAGGGGACTCTGAACAACTTCTGGAGCCCCAGCACCCACAGAATGACACAGAGAAGCTAACCTCCCTCTGAGGACAGCCCAGCAGCCCTGCAGGAAGGACCAGCACAGCAGTCTGGGAGCAGGCAGCGCGCAACTCACAGAGCGCAGGAAGTGGAGCCAAGCGGAGCCCAGGTCCGTGTGAGCTGAGGTTTTAGCCCCAGGGCGGCAGGGCCAGCAGCCCGCTAGAGGAACCCCAGAACACCAGTAGCTGTGGCGGTTCCAGAATTATCAACATAGACATGCCTAGGACAAAGTAAGAGGTTAGTGTCCTATGGACTTTGGGACCTGTATTTGGGGGAATGCGTTGGCTATCTCCCCTGGGGGCTAGAAGCCTCTGAGGAGACATGCCATTTTGTAGTTTTCAGAGGCAGCTCCAGCTCCTGGCCTGCAATTAATTGTAGGGAGATCAGTCATGGGGGTAATCACTCTTGCTTTAAGCTCCCTGGATCTGGATTGTGATCTAGGGTGGAAGTCATGGGTGGGTTTACAGCTTGCCAGAAACGGAAGTTGCCCCCCCACACGTTCGAGACGAAAATTCCTCTATCTGGCCTTAAAGCCATAGTGTGGCAACAAGCCCAAAAGTCAGGTAATCAAGTGGCAACATGCCAAGGCAAAGGAAACAGAAAAATGCAACCCTAGACTCCTATTTTGGAGGCATCGAGAGGGAAAAGGACTGTGAGGTCAGAAGTCCTGCTCCAAAAGCCCCAGAGGAAAACATGAGTGGGTTGCAGGCCATAGAGGACCTTAAGAAGGACTTTAAAAATCAAATAAGAGAAGTGGAGGGAAAATTGGAAAGAGAAATGAAAAGGATGCAGGAAAAGTATGAAATGAGGGTCAACAGCCTGACTGAGGAAACCACCACATTAAAAAATAGACTAACTCAAATGGCAAAGGAGGCCCAAAAGGGCAATGAGGAGAAGAATGCCTTAAAAAGTCGAATTTGCCAGATGGAAAAAGAATCTCAAAAGTTCACTGAGGAGATTCATTCCTTCAGAGTGAGCCTGGAGCAAATGGAAGCTAATGACTTTATGAGAAATCAAGATGCTGTTAAGCAGATCCAAACAAATGAAAGATTAGAAGGCAATGTGAAATATCTCATGGGAAAAACCACTGACCTGGAAAATAGATCCAGGAGAGACAATTTAAAAATTATTGGACTACCTGAAAGCCATGTTCAAAGAAAGAACCTAGAAATCACCCTTCAAGAAATTCTCAAGGAAAACTGCCCTGATGTTTTAGATCCAGAGGGCAAAATAGAGGTTGAAAGAATCCACTGATCACCTCCTGAAAAAGATCCCAAAAAGAAAACTCCCAGGAATATTATAGCCAGGTTCCAGAATCCCCAGATCAAGGAGAAAATACTACAAGAAGCCAGGAAGAAACAATTTCAATATTGTGGAAACACAATCAGAATAGCCCAGGACCTGGCAGCTTCTACACTGAGGGATAGAAGGGCATGGAATATGATATTCCAGAGGGCAAAAGAACTGGGAATGAACCCAAGGGTCACCTACCCAGCAAAACTGAGTATTTTGTTTCAGGGGAAAATATAGTCATTCAGTGGAATAGAGGACTTTCAAGCACTCTTGGGGAAAAAACCAGAATTGAATAGAAAATTTGACATCCAGACACAAGAAGCAAGGGATGCCTGAGAAGGTAATCAGTTAAAAGAAATCAAAAGGAACTTATCAAAGTTGAACTATTTACATTCCTATATGGAAAAACAATAACTCTGACTGATGATATCTTTCTCACTATGAAAATAATGGAAGAAGGGGGTGTGGTCATATGAATACATATGTGAATGTGTGTGTATATGGATAGAGGGCATAGGTTGAATTTGTTGGGAAGGGAGAATACTCAAGGGATGAAAGTATGAGGTGAGAGAGGAAAGTGGCAAGAGGAGATGGGGAAAGACAGGGTAGGGTAAACTATCTCATGTAGAAGAAGCAAGGGGAAGTGGTTGCAAGGGAGGGGGAGAATAGGAAGGGAAAAAAAGGCAAATCCACATTCTCATTGAATTTGGTTCAGGGAGAGAATGACATACATACTAAATGGGATATCTCAACCTGCAGCAGAATAGGGGGAAGGGGGATGAGAGGAGGGATGATTGATGTGAGGGCATCCTTGGGGGGAGGGGAGGTTGGAAGTACCCACTATAGAAGAGGATCATGTAGGGAATGGACCAGGTAGGGAGTGGGATGAGTGGGAGTGAATTATAAGCAGCCTTGTACAATATATCTACTATGATAATGTTTTGCATAGCTAGACATGTACAACATATACTGAATTACTTCTCTCCCCAGAGGGAATGGGTGACAAGGGAGGAAGGAAATGGATCTGAAATTCGAGGTCTTAAGATTAAATGTTTCAAATATATATAAATACTATTATTAATGCTCAATTTGGAATGTAGATTCCAACCAGAGAGCACCTGAGTTCATGCTAAAAAATGAAAATAGCAACCAATAAAAAACAACAGCAACAACAAAAACATAATTGGATTCAGTATGGTGCAAAGGAAGAGGTGTAGTATGTGGAGCCTCTGCTTTGGTATGGAGAATCATTACCTCTTGACCCTGACCTGGACCTGGAGTAGCCATAGCTGGTGTCTCTTTCTGGTTAAACTCTGATATAGAAATTGTTACCATCATGAGAATGGAATTTGGAGACTTCCAGTGTATGTAGGGCGTATTCCATATCTTCCTCGTTGGGTGTATTCCATATCTTCCTTGTGGAGGAACTCAAGTACCCCCCCATTCCATCTTTCAGCACATCTGCATATCACAAACCCCCAGCTTCTCAAATATGATACTTCAAATCCTGTAAGATGCCTGAGGGAGGAAGGCCTGAGACAAAAACCCAAAATTCAGATCTTCTTGATGGTGATCGAGTCCTTCCACGTGGCCTTCCACCCCCAGGATTCCTGGGTAACTCCACACGAAGACGGCACTGGCCATAATGAAAACCATTCCTTCCATAAATAGCATCTTCTGCATCCCTATATTCCTTGAAGCAGAAGAAGGCAAAGGGCGCCAGCCCCTGTGGTTCTTGTGCTACATGTCCAGGATGCTGCTGTCCTTGTAGAACATGTCCTCCAGGTCTTGCTCTTTCAAGTCCCCCAGGAGGTTCTGCACGTAGATCTTGCCATCATTTTCATTGCCCGAATCATCTTCCTCCCCCAGCACATCATCCCAGACATCCCCTCAGCAGCTTCCCACAGACCGGAAAATTCTCTCACAAAAGAAAATTCTTGCTCTCTATGAGCTTGCAGTCTAACAAGGCATGCAACAGACAAAACAGTACGTATAAAAAAAACTGTATAAAGGGTAAATAGGAAGCAATTAAAAGAAGGAAAGTTTCCTGTAAAAGGTTGGATTTTAATTGAGACTTAAAGAAAGTCAGGGATGTCAATAGTCATAGTAGAGGAGGGAGATAATTCGAGGCATGGGAGACAGCCACAGAAAATGCCCAGAGCTGAGAAATGGAGTATCTTATTTGGGACAACCAGGAGACCAGTGTCCTTGGGTCAAAGAGTATGTACAGAGGAGTAAGGTATAAAAGAATGGAAAGGGGGTGCAGAGACAAGATGTCGGAGAAGAAACAGCACTTCCAAGGTGGTCTCCCCCCAGACCACTTCCAAACTATGTAAAAGGGGACTCTGAACAACGTCTGGAACCCCAGCACCCACAGAACTACACAGTGAAACTAACCTCCCACTGAGGACAGTCCAGCAGCCCTGCAGGGAGCAGCCAGCACAGTGCTCTGGGAGTTGACAGCTCAGTGAGTGGGGGGCCAAACCCAAGTCAACATGAGGCTCGGTTTTAGCCCCAGGGCAGCCAGGCCAGCATCCGGCCTGAGGGACACAGAACACCAGCAGCTGGGGCAATTCCAGAATTATAAACACAGACATGCCTAGGACAAGGTGAGAGGTTAGTGCCCTATGGACTTTGGGACCAGTATTTGGGAAACTAGCCAGCTTCTTCCTCCAGGGGCTAGAAGCCTCTGAGAAGACAAGGCACACTCCCCATTTTGCAACCAGTAGCAGCTTCAACTCCTGTCCTGTGAACTGTAGGGAAATCCAGCAATCAGTCTTGGGGGTTTATACCTCTTGCTTTAACCTGCTTGGATCTGGATTGTGATCTGGAGTGGGTATCCAATTTGCCAGAACTGGAAGTTGGGAAGACCCCAAGGTTAGGAACGGAAGCTCCCCTGTCTGGTTGCAGAGTCCTATTGTGGCAACAAGCCCAAAAGTCAAGTAATTAAGTGCCAACATCTAGGCAAAGGAAAAAATATATATACATAAAATTGCAACATTAGGCTCCTATTTGGAGGCAAAGAGGATTGAAGCAGGGAACAGGAGGAGGGCTATGAGGTCAGAAATAGTGCTCCAAAAGTCCCAAAGGAAAATATGAGTGGGTTACAGGCCAGAGAGGACCTTAAGAAGGATTTTAAAAATCAAATAAGAGAAGTGGAGAAAAATTGGAAAGAGAAATGAGAAGGATGCAGAAAAAGTATGAAATGAGGGTCAACAGCCTGACTGAGGAAAACAACACCCTAAAAATAGACTAAAGCAAATGGCAAAAGAGGCTCAGAAAGGCAATGAGGAGAAGAATGCCTTAAAAAGCCCAATTCGCCAAATGGAAAAAAGAAGCTCAAAAGCTCACTGAAGAGAATCATTCCTTCAGAATTAGACTGGAGTAAATGGAAGCTAGTCACTTTATGAAAAACCAAGATGCCATTAAGCAGATAAAAACAAATGAAAGAATAGAAGGCAGTGTGAAATATATCATGGGAAAAACCACTGACCTGGAAAATAGATCCAGGAGAGACAATCTAAAAATGTTTGGACTACCTGGAAGCCATGATCAAAGAAAAAACCTAGAAGTCATCCTTCAAGAAATTCTCAAGAAAAAGTGTCCTGATGTTTTAGAACCAGAAGGCACAATAGAAGTTGAACTAATCTACCAATCACCTCTTGAAAAAGATACCAAAAAGAAAATTCCTAGGAATATTGTAGTCAGGTTCCAGAATTCCCAGATCAAGGAGAAAATACTACAAGCAGCCAGGGAGAAACAATTTTAATATTGTGGAAACACAATCAGGATAGTGCAGGACCTGGCTGCTTCTACACTGAGGAATCAAAGGGCATGGAATATGGTATTCCACATGGCCAAGGAACTGGGATTAAAACCAAGAATCACTTACCCAGCAAAACTGAGTATCATGGTTCAGGGGAAAATATTGTCATTCAGTGGAATAAAGGACTTTCAAATATTCTTGCTTTTTTATTTTTTGGAGGGCAACTGGGGTTAAGTAAGTTGCCCAAGGTCACAAGGCTAGGTTTTTGATTGTGTGTGTTAAGTGTTTGAGGCCAGATCCGAACTTAGATCCTTCTGACTCCAGGTCCGGCTCTCTACTCACTGCACCACCTAGCCTCCACTGACTTTCAAATATTCTTGAGGAAAAAAAAAATTGAATTGAATATTTGAACTTCAGACAGAAGAAGCAAGAGATGCTTGAGAAGGTAAAGAGGGAAAAGAAATCAAAAGGAAAGTTGAAGTATTTACATTTCTTCATGGAAAAATGATAACTGTAACTGATAAAACCTTTCTTAGTAGGAAAATATTTGAAGAAGTGTATATGGGCATATGAATACAGATGTGAATGTGTGTATTTATGTTCACAGGTATTCATAGATAGAAGGCACAAGTCCAATTTAATAGTAAGGTATAATATATAAAAGGTGAAATTAAGACGAGAGAGTAATATAACGAGAGGAGAAGGGGAGAGAGAGAATGGGGTAAACTATTTCAGGTAGAAGAGGCTAGGGGAAGTGGTTGCAAGGGAAGGGAAGAACAGGAAGGCAAAAAGACAAAACCATATTCTCATTGAATTTGGCTCAGGGAGAGAATGATATACATACTAACTGGGATATCTCACCCTACAGGAGAGTAGGGGGGAAGGGGATACGAAGGGGGAAGATGGAAGGGAGGGCATGCTGGGGGGAAGGAGTTTGGAAGAACCAACTTTTGAAAAGGGACAGGATCCAATTAGGGAATGGTCCAAGTGAGGGGGTGGGAGAGATGGGAGGGAAATATTGTCAGTCTTTTACAATATATCTACTATGGTAATGTTTTGCATAGCTATACATGAACAACATATGCTGAATTGCTTATCTTCCCAGCAAGAGTGGGTGACAAGCGAGGAAGGCAATGGATCTGGAATTCAAAGTTTTTTTTTTTTTTAATAATAGTATTTGATTTATTTTGGATGTTAACTAAAAAGAAGGCAGGTTTAGCTGGAGACAAAGAAAGCAAAAGACACAGACTTCCTAAGATTCTAAAGAAATGTTGGGCCACTTTAAAGAGGATCCAAAAGGGTGATAATTTTTAGAATATCTAATTATACTTCAAAACTGAATTTTCTTTTTCCTTGACATGTGTGTACGTGTGTATGTGTGTCTGTGTGTGTATGTGTGTGTGTGTGTGTGTGTGTGTGTGAGAGAGAGAGAGAGAGAGAGAGAGAGAGAGAGAGAGAGAGAGAGAGAGAAAGAGAAGAGATAATCTGATATGGAATTAAGATATGAATGTGGAAACGCAGATGGGAAGGAGAAAAATCATAGTTATACAGGATCTTCCTAAGGGAGAAGAAAATCAAACAATTCTCCATGCATGTTACATCATCAGCTTGTCTAGTACCTGGGAAAGAAGTGTGTGTGTGTGTGTGTGTGTGTGTGTGTGTGTGTGTGTGTTTGTGTGCACTCACATGCAAAAGGGCACATTCACTTGGAGTGGGGAGGTTAAGGGAGAAAGTGGTATGTCATCTGTCATTATTGTCCAAAAGGTCCATGTTTATGTCTGGCCTAATTAAATTAGTTTTAAGTATACTATAACACTTACCTTCTATATGTCCATCTGCAGGTGCTATTTTGTGCTTAATTTCTTTTTGTGACACCTGCTGAATATTTTCCTTTTGCTGTTTGGTTTGTTGCATAGTGTGACTATTCCAGAGTTTATGTAGCTCTTCTACCTCTTTCTCAGAGTCCTGAATTTGTTTCTTTCCTTGTTTCCCTTTGTTCACAGTTTCCTTTTTCTGAGATTCTGTGATTCCCCCAAAGGGCCTGTTTTCTTTCTCACCTTCTGGTCCTTCTACTGAATTGTCAGAAAGTGTAAATTTCTTATTTGTGTTCATTTCGACCCCCATGTTATTTCCTTTATGGTACTGTGTTTATTGTAAAGACTGTTGAGAGATGCTTATAACTGGATCTCCTCCTTTTAAGGCTACTTCTATATTGTCTAAATTTGTTTTATGACCTAGAGCCCCCACATCATGGGCAAGCTGTTCAATATTGCCTTTTAAGTTATCAGTAGTAACAGCAGAATCTGGAATGACTGTTAAACATCCTGCACCAGTTTGCACAGTTTGGACAGATTCTGATGATGCACCAGAAGATTTATCTTGAAGTAGTTCATCTGAAGAAATGACCTCCTCCCCTATTGGAAAGAGTTCTGATTCTGTGAACACATCTTCAGAGAGAGACTCCTCAGTGCTCCCATGTGTGGTGCTGGCACTGTCATTCCCTGTATCCCGAATCCTTGAGTCTATGTCATCAGTATTACTTCTTGTCATTTTCTTAAAATAGCAAAGATATCTTACTGATAATTGATCAACCTCTCAAAATTTCTGGGATGCAGCTAAAGCAGTCCTCAGGGGAAAAAATTATATCCATGGGTAAGGATTCCTTTATTTTGCTATCAAGAATCTCTTTGTACATAGCAGCTGACATCTGCTCTTCCATTGGACACTGGATACTATACTCCTCACAACCATACTCTTGGACCAAGGGGTCAGTTTTATGGGGATCAAATATTATAGTGTTTGGTGTTACCAGCAGCACATCACTGAGTGTGCCCTTGCCACTGATAATGTACTTGCAATTAATTTTAAGAAAATTTTCAGTAAATGTTTCTTCTTCCTCAGAAGTCGAAGATACAACTCTTGTTGAGTGAACACAAGTAAAAGCAGAAGAGGGAGTTGCCTCTTTATGGTGGAGTCCATCTGTATCTGTTGGCTTATCAAATTCAGGTTCTGATGAGGTTGGTGACAAGGGGCTTATAGGGCTAAGGGATGGGGAACTCTCAACAATAGAAACATAATCAGGATCAGGGACATATAAAACCTGTCCAATAACAACTGCTTGGGAAAACAGCTTATTTAACTTAACCAGTTCATTGGGTGTGATATCAAATTTCAGGGCAATGAAATTCAAAAAATCCTTCGATTCAACAGTATATTAATGGTCCCTTTAGGCTTCTGAAATGACATTCGTCTTCTATTTTCTTGTCTAGGGTGTTCTTTTGGTCAGGGTTCGATCCCTGGAGAAAAGGCGAATCCCCCAAAGCACTCTTCGAGGGCCCCAGCTCCTGCTCCGCCAACTCCAGGCTCTCCTCCTAGTCCTCGAAGCACACCTGCCTGCTTCCAATGCGTCCCGTCATGCTCCTGGGAGCCCCCACAGGTGGTTGGCCATGCCCCAAGGCAGGCTACTCCCCTTGCCGTTGAATGTGCTCAGGTACTCCATGGCAGTGCCCCGGCAGAGCACCGCCATTGCAGGACAAGTCCGGACCGGGGGCAGCCCTGCCATCAATGGTCTGGGCCCAGGGGGTTCGAGGAGGCCCCGGGCAGGAAGCACCGCACCCCTGTGCCCCACGGAGAAGGGACCCCCGGGAACTGCTGTCCCAAGTGGCTGCAGCAGCGGCAGTGGTGCAGGGCTGGAATTCAAAGATTTAAAATAAAAATATATAAATGCTATTATTAATACTATTTTACAAATGATGGGGAAATAGGATAAATAGGCATTGGGGCACAGAGATTCACCTTGCCCTAAGGGAAAAGTCTAAGGGGGTATGGGATAAGATATGGGAGAGAGCTGATTGGATGTGGGGATATCCTGTGGGACTGCTATGCTGCTGGTGGTGGGTAGGGGAAAGATGGGGAAAAAATTGTAACTCAAAATCTGGTAGAAATGAATGATGTAAACCAGAAATTAATAAAGCATTTGGAAAAAAATGTTTCTTAATTACACTTACCTAAATAGACCTTTAGAGACAAAATACAATCTCAGAAAGATGGTAACAAAATAACAATGAGTATCAAATGACATCAAATGACTTATACAATAATTGACCTTATCAATTCTTGCATGGATTCAAAGTTAGAGAGATACCAACATATGCCAGTCATTATATTTTACAATCACTATACAATTCTGATTACAAGTATTTTACAAACGCTATTAATTTTCCTTTTACAAATTCAAGGAACAAGTCAAGCTGAGATAGCAAAAAAAAAAACTATTTTTTGTAAGCAATCCCAATACCCTATTTCCAATTTCTTAAAGATTAATTCTTATAATTTAACCAGACTATAAAGAAATTGTAAATTTCCCAAAGTAAAATTTCAAAATATTACAATAACAGGCATAATTTTGGTGGAGCTTTTGAAAGAGCTTTCAATCTGCCAATCTCAAAACTTCACACTTAATTGGCTTTAATTGTTGAGGCAGGAAAGATTTTTTTTTTCATTTGAATGGGAGCTGTTCCCAAAGAGATGCCTGCCTCCCTACCTCTCCCAATGCTCACAAGGAGGGCTCTGCAGGGCCCTTGACTTCTCTTGCCTGAGCCAGCAGCAGCTCAATGTGGAGGTGGGTGAGACCAGCCCTTAGCCTGACCCATGACCTAGCCTGGTTAGCCCCTCCCTGCCAGCCAAGGCCATGAGCCATGTGGCCACCCAAGTCAAGCTCAATAAGGCCAATTAGGCTGGGTTAATGTATTTCCTGAGGGGAAAGATGGCTGAAGCAGAAGAGGGTTCATCTGGAAACAAATATATCTTCCCAGTGGAAATCAGAAAAGCTCCCTTGGAAGTGCTCTTCTGATAGGCACATGAATACCTACTTTGCAGAATAAAAACTTTAAAAGGAGACTTTAAACAACTGAGCTCAGGACAAAACTCTGTGAATACTCAAACACATTACAGTCTTTATACACTTGATTGCTGCCCACAGATTTTGAACAGGAAGCAAATGGGTTCAAGTGAATAGGACACAGATAACAGACAAAGGTCCATACCTCCACTTACTTGCTTTCAGCACATTCTGAACAGGAAACAAATGGGCTCAAGTGAGCATAGGACATGGCAGACAAACAAACATATAACCAGATCAATACGGGCAAGAAGGACAAGATCTCGAACCTTGCCTGGGGAAGAGGTGCCCACTTCACAAAGCCATGTCTAGCTAACTCCCCTCCAGAACCAAAACCAGAATTTTACTCACCCCCAAATTGGAGGTTTTGGATCCACAAAAAGCTGAATGAGGAGCAAGTTGGAGTCAGGAGGCAGGTGTGATCTTCCCTCCACGAGACCTGGGGCCCCAGGCAGTCATCAGGGGCTAGGCCCCCTAGGGATCTGGGCGAGCAGATGCTTACCTCCAGAGCCAAGAGCTCTTCTTATTCGGGCATCTTTGCAGTGCCACAGAACAGCACATATATCACTGGGACCTCCAAATGTTGTACCCCAATAAAGTGAGACAGAAGATCCCCAAGATTAAATTTAAAAAAATGGATTTTTTTTTTTACCACGGGTCTGTTGGTGCACATGGTCACCCAAATCAGACAGTCTTGAGAATTTCTTGCAGGATGATTTCTAGGTTCTTTTTTTTTTTTTTATCAAGGCTTTCAGGTAGTCCAATAATTTTTAAATTATCTCTCCTGGATCTATTTTCCAGGTCAGTGGTTTTCCCAATGAGATATTTCACATTTCCTTCTATTTTTTTTTTATTTGGATCTGTTTAATTGTGTCTTGATTTCTCATAAAGTCACTACCTTCCATTTCTATTTTCTCCAATAAAATTCTGAAGGAATGATTCTCTTCAGTGAGCTTTTGAGATTCTTTTTCCATCTGGCAAATTCAGCTTTTTAAGGTGTTCTTCTCCTCATTGCTTTTTTTTTTTTTTTTGAGCTTCTTTTACCAATTGAGTTAGTCTATTTTTTAAGGTATTATTTTCTTCATTCGGATTGTTGACTCTCATTTCATAATTTTCTTGTACCATTCTTTTTTCTCTTCCCAATTTTTCCTACACTTCTCTTTTTTTGGTTTTCAAAATCCTTTATAAGCCCCTCTATGGCCTGTAACCAGCTCATATTTTTGGAAGCTTTTGGTGCAGGAGTTCTGACCTATCTGTCTTCTTCCTGTTCTATGCTTTCATACTTTTTGTCACCAAAATAGGTGCATAGAGTTAGGTTGCTCTGCTTTCTTTCCTTCCCACTTTTGCTCATGTTGCCACTCAATTACTTGACTTTTGGGCTTTTTGCCACAGTAGGGCTCTGTTACTTGAGAGAGGAGCTTCATCTCAATTGCTGGGGTTTTCTCAGATGCTGAATGTATTAGTTGGGTGCCCTAACTGAAACCTCCACAAGGTCTAGCAAGCTGGTTGAACGCCACAGAACCTCCACCCTAGACCATAATCCAGATCCAAGCAGGTTAAAGTAAGAGAGATTACACCTCAAACTGGTTGCTTGGTCCCCCTACAATCTTCAGGCCAGGACCTGAAGCTGCCCCATGGCTGTGGCTGCATGACTGCTGCACCTCAGCCACTTCTCTCCCTGGGTAAAGAGCAGGCCACACTCCTGAATTATTGGATGCCAAAGCCACACTGCACTGAACTCTCACTTTGTTCTTAGCATCTATAGCTTGATAGTTCTTGAAACTGCCAAAGCAGCTGGTGATCTAAAGTCCCTCCAACTGGTGGCTGATCAGACCTGCCCTGAGGCTAAAACCTTCTGGCTTGTGTGGGACTGGGCTAGGCTTCCAGAGCACTGCTCTGGCCACTACCTGCCAGTCTGCCAGGCTATCCTCAGAGGGAGGTTAGCTTCTCTGTGTCATTTCTGTATCTCCAAAATTTTGTCAGAGTCACATTTTACATAAATTGGAGGAGGTGGAAGTCAGAACCCTGTGGAAGTCAGCGCCCCGTGGAAGTCCTGTTTCTACTCCAACATCTTGACTGCACCCCTCCATTCTAATTTTTAAAGAATTATTTTTTAGCAAGTATTTAGATTTCCCATTCCATTTGTCCCATTCTGCTTTTTGAGGCACTTTTCTCTTCATTGGAACTCTTTTTGGACTTCTTTTACCATTTGGCTTAGTGTTTAAGATGTTCTTTCATTCATTATTTTTTTGGGAGTGACTGTAATGGAATTTGAAGATCATTTTGTCTTCAAAAGCTGACAGGTACTTTGCACCTAGTTTCAAATTAAGCCTCTGTTAAAGAAACAATATTATGAACCCCTGTTCCTGGCATAATAGGAAGGAGATGAACAGGGAACCCCTGTTGCTGATGTGACAGGAAGGGGCTGAATAGGGAGAAGCTAACACCATATATAAGGAAGAACACAAGATTTCCAGTCAGAATTTCCTGGGGTAAGCACTGTGGAGGCAGGGCAGCTGCTGCTGGATTGAAGACTTAACTGAGAATTGAAAAGAACTAAGACGAGGAATGAGAATTGAGAAGTGAGACAGAATATCTTGGAGCATGCAACATGGAGTATGAATAAAATGATTTTGATTTTGATAACTAATCTTATGGTGATGAAGACTTCCAAGGGCCAGCTAGAGATGCTAAGGATTTCCAAAGGCCAGGTGGAGCTGCTGAGGATTTCTAAGGGCCAGCCAGAGCTGCAGAAGACAGAGAAAGCATGACTGTGGTGACTTTGTATAAACATTGTTGTGACTTTGTGAGACTGTGAGGAATTTGAGATGGACTGTACACTGTGAGCCCCAATGTGGAGCAGAAACTGCATGGAGAGCAGGACAAGGAACTGGGAGCTGCCTGCCTTTGAATTTAGGTGGTAGTTGGTTAGATTCGGGCAGGAGCTGGGACCGTGGAAGAGGAACCACGAGAGCTGAAAGCCTGCCCCAAGTTAAGATAAAAGACCTTTCCATGGATACTGAGTAGTGATTGATGAAATTATAATTTACTTGTGACCTGGGGGTAGAGGGTTTTTGTATTTTCCACTACCTCTTACAAGGGTACTGAGTAGTGACAGTTGAAGTTGTAACTTAATTTCACCCCATGGGTGGAGTACTTTGACTTTTGTACTTTGTGACCCTTAACCTCCTCAAGTATGATCAAATGATTGAGTTACTAAATGATTATATTTTGTTGAAAACTATGTGACAACTTTGATGAAAACTATGTGGCCATTTTAGTGATAAATTGTTGAGTTGTAACATGCTGAATACTGTATTTTGATTTTCTGTGATAAGTTGTAACATTTTGAATATCGTACCTTGATTTTCTTTGAATGCTTTGCTCTGATTTGTTATTGAATAAGTAGAGAGTTTACTATGCTATGTAATCAGAAACTTGAAAGCTATTCACAGCAGCAGTCCTCTGCAAAGCTGCTTGTGCTTGGCTTTATAAGGACTCCTTTAGGAACCTTTGATATTTTTTTCATGATATTCTTGAATCATTCTCATTTCCCTTTTCATTTTTTGAGGGGTGAAGGCTAGGTGATTGAGGTTGAGTTACGCAAGGTCACGCAGTAAGTGCGTAAAGTATCTGAGGCTGGATTTGAACTCAGGTCCTCTAGACTCCAGAGTTGGTGCTCTACTTACTGTACCACCTAGCTGCCCCAATTTTTCCTCTACTTTTCTTACTTGATTTTCAAAATCCTTTTTGAGCTCTTCCATAGGTTGAGATCATTTCATATTTTTCTTAGAGGTTTGGATGTAGGAGCTTTGTCTTTGCTTTCTTCTTCTGAGTGTGTCTTTTGATTTTCCTTCTCACCATAGTAACTTTCTATAGCCAGAGTTTGTTTTCCCCCCTTGTTTCCCCATCTTCCCAGCATACTGCTTAACTTTTTAACTCTGTTAAAGTAGGATTCTGCTTTTAGGGTGGAGGGCACCCTGTCCCAAGCTATAGGATTTTTGTGTAACTGTTTCCAGAAATACATCCAAGGACCTATAAGTTTTTAGTTCTTCCAAGGTGGTATGATGTAAAGAGAGGTGTATGCCTCTGGCCTGTGATGATCTGCTCTCTGAAAGACATGCCCTGGAACTGTGAGAAGGGTTCCCACTCTACTATGTCCACAAACTCTGCTGTGCTAGTCCTCCTCCTCACCCTGGCACTGCCCCCTAGGATTGTGACTCAGATCTGAGTTGACAAAGCAACAGAGTCCTGCCTCATTGCTAGCAAAATAACATTTATAATCTCCTTCTGACCAGTTGTTCAATCCTATTACCATCTGTGGATTGAGAGCTCTCAAAGCAGTGGCTGCTACTATCGCTTCTAATTCAGTCACTCCATATGTCCTGTATGTCCTGGTACTTTGTGGCAGGCACTGTGCTGGCATTGCCTATATTGGAATATGTTACTCTCTCACCCTTGTTCAGCAGACCCTTCCTGGGGACTTTCCAAATTGTCTTGGCCTGTAAAATGTGTTGTTGGTTCTGCCATTCTAGATTTTGTTTAGAGTCATTATTTAAAGGTATTTGGAGAGGTTTTCAGGGAAAGCACAGGAGTACCCTGACTTTACCCTGCCATTCCAATACTGTATAAATATTTGAAAAGATAGATAAAGAAAGCTTAAAAAAGTCCTTTAGCAACACAAATATGGTTTTTTTTAAACAAATACTTTATTAACTTCTGTTTTACATCATTCATTTCCACCAGATTTTGAGTTACAATCATTTTCCCCCCATTATTCCCCTACCCAACCTCCCTGAATAGCAGTCCCACAAGATATCGCTTCCTCCAATCTGCTCTCTCCCATACCTTCTCCCATACCCCATCGACTTTTCCATTAGAGGAAGATGAATCTTTGTGTCCCAATGCCTGCACATCTTATCTCCCAATTATAGGCAAAAGAGTATTAATAATAGTATTTATATGTATATTTGAAACATTTAATGTTACGACCTTGAATTTCAGATCCATTTCCTTCCTCCCTTGTCACCCATTCCTTCTTGGGATATAAGTAATTCAGTATATGTTGTACATGTCTAGCTAAGCAAAACATTATCATAGTAGATATATTGTACAAGGCTGCTTATAATTCCCTCCCACTCATCCCACCCCCCACCTGGTCCATTCCCTACATGGTCCTGTCCCTCTTCTATAGTGGGTGCTTCCAACCTCCCCTCACCCCAAGGATGCCCTCCCATCCATCATCCCTCCTCTCATCCCCCTTCCCCCTATCCTGCTGCAGGTTGAGATATCCCATTTATTATGTATGTCATTTTCTCCCTGAACCAAATTCAATGTGAATGTGGTTTTGCCTTTTAGCCTTCCTTATTCTCCCCCTCCTTTGCAACCACTTCCCCTTGCTTCTTCTACATGGGATAGTTTACCCTACCCTGTCTCTCCCCATCTCCTCTTGCCACTTTCCTCTCTCACCTCATAATTTCATCCCTTGAGTATTCTCCCTTCCCAACAAATTCAACCTATGCCCACTATCCATATATAACTGTAACCATATACACACACATTCACATATGTATTCATATGACCACACCCCCTTCTTCCATTATTTTCATAGTGAGAAAGATATCATCAGTCACAGTTATTGCTTTCCATATAGGAATGTAAATAGTTCAACTTTGATAAGTTCCTTTTGATTTCTTTTCCTGATTACCTTCTCAGGCATCTCTTGCTTCTTGTGTCTGGATGTCAAATTTTCTATTCAACTCTGGTTTTTTTTCCTCAAGAATGCTTGAAAGTCCTCTATTCCACTGAATGACCATATTTTCCCCTGAAACAAAATACTCAGTTTTGCTGGGTAGGTGACCCTTGGGTTCATTCCCAGTTCTCTTGCCCTCTGGAATATCATATTCCATGCCCTTTGATCCCTCAGTGTAGAAGCTGCCAGGTCCTGGGATATTCTGATTGTGTTTCCACAATATTGAAATTGTTTCTTCCTGGCTGCTTGTAGTATTTTCTCCTTGATCTGGGGATTCTGGAACCTAGCTATAATATTTCTGGGAGTTTTCTTTTTGGGATCTTTTTCAGGAGGTGATCTGTGGATTCTTTCAACCTCTATTTTACCCTCTGGATCTAAAACATCAGGACAGTTTTCCTTGAGAATTTCTTGAAGGGTGATTTCTAGGTTCTTTCCTTGATCATGGCTTTCAGGTAGTCCAATAATTTTTAAATTGTCTCTCCTGGATCTATTCTCCAAGTCAGTGGTTTTTCCCATGAGATATTTCACATTGCCTTCTAATCTTTCATTTGTTTGGATCTGCTTAACAGCATCTTGATTTCTCATAAAGTCATTAGCTTCCATTTGCTCAGTCTAACTCTGAAGGAATAAATCTCCTCAGTGAACTTTTGAGATTCTTTTTCCATCTGGCAAATTCGACTTTTTAAGGCATTCTTCTCCTCATTGCCCTTTTGGGCCTCCTTTGCCATTTGAGTTAGTCTATTTTAAGGTGTTGTTTTCCTCAGTCAGGCTGTTGACCCTCATTTCATACTTTTCCTGCATCCTTCTCATTTCTCTTTCCAATTTTTCCTCCACTTCTCTTATTTGATTTTAAAGTCCTTCTTAAGGTCCTCTATGGCCTGCAACCCGCTCATATTTTCCCCTGGGGCTTTTGGAGCAGGACTTTTGACCTCACAGTCCTTTTCCCGCTCTATGCCCCCAAAATAGGAGTCTAGGGTTGCATTTTTCTGTTTCCTTTGCCTTGGCATGTTGCCACTTAATTGCTTGACTTTTTGGGCTTGTTGCCACACTATGGCTTTAAGGCCAGCTAGAGGAATTTTCGTCCCGAACGTGTGGGGGCAACTTCCGTTTCTGGCAAGCTGTAAACCCACCCACAACTTCCACCCTAGATCACAATCCAGATCCAGGGAGGTTAAAGCAAGAGCGATTACCCCCAAGACTGATCGCTGGATCTCCCCACGATTTGTAGGCTGGGAGCCGGAAATGCCTCTGAAAACTACAAAATGGCGTGTCTCCTCAGTGGCTTCTAGCCCCCAGGGGAGGGAGCTGACGCATTCCCAAATACAGGTCCCAAAGTCCATAGGACACTAACCTCTTACTTTGTCCTAGGCAAGTCTATGTTGATAATTCTGGCGTCTCCACAGTTCCTGATGTTCTGGGGTTCCTCCAGCCGGCTGCTGGCCCTGCCGCCCTGGGGCTAAAACCTCGGCTCACGTGGACCTGGGCTCGGCTCGGCTCGGCTCGGCTCGGCTCAGCTCCTGCGCTCTGCGAGCTGCCGGCTCCCAGACCACTGCGCTGGTCCTTCCTGCAGGGTGCTGGGCTGTCCTCAGCGGGAGGTTAGCTTCTCTGTGTCGTTCTGTGGGTGCTGGGGCTCCAGAAGTTTTTCAGAGTCCTTTTTTACATAGTTTGTGGAGAATCTGGGGGCAGAGAGGCTTGGAGGAGCTGTTTCTACTCCGCCATCTTGGCTCCGCCCCCACAAATATGGTTTTTATACCTACAATAAGGAGAGCAAAACAGTGAAATAAAATATAGAGACATTTATTTAATATTGATTTCATATTAAAACATTCTAGCAGTGGGGTTATACCAAAGTATCACAAATTGATGCAGAATTTTTTAACATTCCTTTTTTTTTGTTTTGTTTTGCTTTTTGGGAAAGTAGCTAATATACAAAAATGTTTTGTTTTATTTCAAATATACAATTGAAAGAATATTTCTTGCCCTATCAATAGGTGAAGAAAGGGCTGGGGAAAAAGAGAATTTAGAACAATTAAACATAATCATAAAAATTAAAAAAAATAAAAAATAACAAAAACTTACTAGACCAATTATATACTAAAAAATAGGAAATTTCTCAACATTTTAAAAAACATTAACTTGGTCTATCAGGCAGGTGGGATATATTCCTTTAATAAAATACTTTATCTTTATCAGAATAAAGCTAAAGTGTTTCATCATCTATAATTTCCTAGCAGAAGAAAAAGCTGCTTTGCAGGGAGAAAAGATAGACAAAATTGGAGTTTTAAGAACTGCATTAGAATTCCAACTATGGCTTTCTCATCCAAGGGGAAGAAGGTGGCTCTGTCCCCTGCTATAGTAAAGGAACAGGAGGCCAAGAAAGTGTTCAATCCTTTGTTAGAGAAGCATCCCAAGAACTTTGGCATTGGTCAGGACATGGAGTCCAAAAGGGACCTTACTTGATTTGTCAAGTGGCCTCAATACATCAGACTGCGACATTAAAATCTATCCTTTATAAGCATTTGAAGGTTCTGCCAGCAATTAACCAGTTCACCCAGGCTTTGGATCATCAGACAGCTACTCAACTGATTAAACTGGCTCACAAGTATTGACTGAAGACAAAGCAAGACAAGGAGCAAAGGCTGCTGGCTCGCGCTGAACAAAAGGCTGCAGTCATAGGAGATGTCCCCACTAAGAGACCACCTGTTCTCAGAGCAGATGTTAACACTGTTACTACCCTAGTAGGAAACAAGAAGGCACAATTGGTAATGATTGCATATTATGTGGACCCCATTGAGCTAGTGCTCTTCCTACCTGTCTTGTGCTGAAAAATGGTGGTTCCTTACTGTATTATCAAAGGTAAAGCGAGACTTGGTCGCTTAGTTCACAGAAAGACCTGCACGAGCATTGCCTTCAACAGATTAACCCTGAAGATAAGGGAGCCATTTTCAACTTTAAGTGCCTATAATGTTTTGATTGCATCCAAATAAAAGTCATTCTGAAATCAACATTTTTTTTTCTTTTGAACATCAACGTCATTTTGAAGATCTTAGTGGTTGATGTCAGTAATTTTAGAAATCATCTTATCAAACACTTTGAGGTTCAGGAAAAGAAATGTTTCCCAAAAGAGACTTCCATTTGTAGAGAAATCAAGCGTAATAATGGGTAGGATAAAGGGACCTGATGATAGGCACTGGTGTTAATGACACTTATGTAGGGCCGTTATACAATATGCACTATTCTATGCTTTACAAATATTATCTCATTTGATCCTCACAACAAACCAGCAAGCTAGGTGCTGCTTTGTCTAGATTTTACTATTGAGAGAATTGAATCACAGAATAATTAAATGCTTTGTCCAGGGTCACACAGCTACTAAATTTCTGAGGCTGGATTTGAATTCAGGTTTGTTTGACTTTAGGGCTACTACCTTATCCATTGAATCACTTAGGTGGCATTTTGTATAGAATACTGGATTTAGATGTCATCTAATAAGCATTTATTAAGCACCTTCTGTTTGCCAGGTCCTGTGTTAAGCACTGGGAATATAAATAAGAAAAAGACAGTCCCTGCTCTCAAGGAGCTTGCAAATAAGATAACTGACACAAGGAACCTGCAAAGGATTGAGGAGACAGGTGGACATCTTTTTCCATGAAACTCAAACCAGAGTTGCAGATGTCAAGTAGAGAGTAAGCTGAAAAATCTATATCCTCTCCTCTAGAAAGGAAAATTTTGGGAAGAGTTGAGTGTTCCACCCTACAACTCCCTAATCAGAGAGCAAAAGAGGCTGAGGGTGTTGGGAAGGTATTGAGTATCCAAGGCTGAATTAACTGCATGATGGGGAAATTTCAGGTTAAACTTAGACACAAGACTTGAGTTTCAATCCTTTCTTAGACACTACCTAGCTGGGTGACCTCATAGCTTCAGTTTTCTCATCTCTGAAATAAAGTTAATTATAACACTTGATTGTGTTAATGTGTCAAGTGCTTAGCAGACAATAAAATGTTATATACATGTCTACTATCCTTAATATACTAAGCCAAGAATTAAGACCATCTAGCTCAACCCTTTCATTTTACATATGAGGAAACAGAAGCTTAAGCAGTTAAACTGACTTGCCCAAGGTAACACACATAGTACATGTCAGAGATAAGACTTAAACCCAGATTTTATGACTCCCAATCCAATGTGTTTTATGCTATATAATGCTACCTCTTTTTTTTTTGAAAAAAAATTTTTTTTTAATTTTCAGGTCTGCAGAAACGTGTTTGTTTTCTATCATTTTAAAAGATGGCTTTTATTTTTATATCACATTGATTTCCCAGCAAAGCACTCCCTAAGGCACCCACTGTGCCTATTCTCCTTGTTAAAAAAAAAAATTAAAAAGATAAAAAAAGGGGAAGAGTTCAATAGAACCAACAAATAATGTCAGTAACCAAAAGCACATGTAAATGTCCACATCCATGGTGTCCCACCTCTCCAAAGAAAGGAAAGATGTTCATTTTATCATGTCTCCTCTGGTAATAAGCTTTGTCCTTATGATGGTATCTTAGCTCATTTTCATTTTATTCTTCTTCCTATTTACGTTGTTTTATTCATTGTGTATGTTACTATCTGTTTTGGTTTATTTGACTTCACATCAGTTCATTTAAGTCTTCCTGCATTTGTCAGAATTATTCACCTTCAAAATCATTGTTTATTATGGTAAAGTACAATTTCATTGAAACTATATTGTTACAGTTGATTTAAACAATCTCAAATCAGTTGGCAGTTATTGATTCTACTTAATTTATTTCCATGAAATAAAATATTTTATCATATGGAAGGAACCTTTCTGTCCTTGGTCTCTTTGGTTCAAGCATAATATATGTGTGTGTGTGTGTGTGTGTGTGTGTGTGTGTGTGTGTGTGTGTGTGTATGTTTGTAATACCTAGCAGTAGTATCTCTGGGGCAAAGGATATAGAAAGTTTAGTCATTCCTTTTTCAAAGATTATTTTCAAATTGCCTTCCTGAATCTTTGGAAAAATTCACAGCTCCACTAAGAGAACATTAGTGTGTCTGTTTTCCACAGGGTCTCCTACATTGATTATAGTTATCTTTTATTATCTTTGCTAATTGAGTGAGTGTGAATTATTTTTATTTGAACTTCTCTTAAGCCTAGAGATTTCAAACAAACTTTCATATGTCTGCTAGTAGGTTACAACTCTTTGGAGACTTTTTAATATTATCACTTGTTTTTAAGAAATGAATATAGACGTTTGTGTAGAAATATATATTTAAATACACACATATGTATACACAGAGATGCATATATACATATCTATGTGTGTGTTAATACCATATGTTATAATACCAGATCCTCATAAGAAATATTTGATGCAATTCCACCAACATTCCCAAAAGTTTCCTTTCCCATCCTGACTTCATTTATGCCAAAGTTATTTAGTTTCTTGCATTTAAAATTATACACTTTATTTCTAATCTATTGCTTGTTTGGTAAGAATTATTCCTGTCATATTGGTGAAAAAAGTAGATTCATATATATTCTCCATCATTTTTCACAGAACATTTTCAACAATTCAACAATCAGACTCATAGTGTTCTTTCAGTAGTATTGAATGTAATTTGACTAAGTCTGATAATGTGACCTCATTCATGAAAATAAGGCACTTTCTTAACCTCTGTTTATATGTCTTGATTTTCTTAAGTATTTTAAAAAATATTTCAACAAATTAAATGTCTTATTTTATAATATTGAAATCATATCTCTTTGGATAACATATATGTATGTGTGTATGTAATATAGATATATACTACATACACATATGTGTGTATATAGACACACATATAGTTTGTGTAAATATAAAATTTTCAAATATTAACCATAAATATTGTTATTTTTAATTTTAAAAATATGATTTTTACTGAAGGTCAGCAATGCATTTACATTTTCCAGTTTTTATCTAATTGAGATGTCACTTTTAATGAGTGAGATCTTATTATAGCTACCGATAACTTTAGCAATTTATGATTTGCCCTTGAGAATAGAAAGTTTCCAAGTAAAATAGATCAGCAAATAAGGTTGTAAGAACTTACCTGCTTTGGGGAAAGCCATTTTATTTGGCAATTGGGTGATATGGAGCATCTAAATGCCTCTATGTGAAAGGTCAATCCAATGTACTACATTTGCATATCTCTTTTTATAGTTCATGCTTTACTGCTGATTTTTAAAAATGACAAGAGTATATGAAGATGTCAAAAATATGCAGATGTGACAAGCTGATCACTTTCTTGCCCTTATGATGGGACTTATCCTTTAGAAAACAGAAATTGAAATATCAGAATATTCTAAAATGTGACTTAGGAGCATTTTATCTTCTATGTCCACAAATAACCATTTCATGATTCCTCCTATCCTTGATGATTTCATTCATTCAACAAAACTTTATCAAAACAAATAATTATTAAGCACTTAACATTTTCTAGGCACTCTTATGCATAGAACTTTTTGCTAGTAAAAAAGATGGGAGAATGGGGGAGAAAGTTTTGATACAACTTTTTTGTCTGTCTTCACACAGATTATAGTATAGTAGAGTAAGAAAACAGAAACATTGAGGTATATTATACACAATCTCATATGACAGGTTTATTAGAAATCTATAAATTTGTCAGTAATATTAAAATATTGAACTGCTTCACATTGTGGGGGGTTGGGGGAAGTCCAGGAAAGATTTTATGGAGGAGTTGGAGTTCATGTTGAGTTTTAAAGTATGGATAGGGATTGAACAGGTGAACAGAAAGAGAATGCTATTTCAGGTATGAGGAAAATTGTCATCAAAAATAGCTAGAGAGGTGGAATGTAAGGCACGTTGAGGGGTAGAAGATAGGTCAGTTTGTCTGGAGTACAAAGTCAGACAAAGAGAAAGAGAGAGAAGGAAAGAGAATATAATATCATTATATGAAAGAAATCCATAAATATCAGTTATAGAAGTCAAATGCTATTCAGTATTCTATAGGGACCTTATTGATATTTCTGAGAAAAAGAATGCTACAAATGTTCCTTCGTATTATTTATGTTTCTATATCTATATCATATTGCATGAGTCTATTTTGGCAGTATTATGAAGGAAATATTGACCAGGAAGAGGATATGGTGAGCATATTTTTCAAGAGGGGGAGGTAAAGAGGGAATATTGATTTATGTATTGCTACATTCCAGGAACTAGAGGTGTATAAATCATTATATGCCTGTGTGTTTATACATGTATGTAAATATACATACACATACATATACACGCATGTACATATGTCTATGTTTGTATATACATGTAATTTGACTTCATTTTGATGGAAAATGTATTGCAATTATCATAGAAGTTATCTATATTATGCTGAAACAGGCCTATATTACCAGGTTAGAGTTAGAAAAAAACTTTACAAATCATCTAATTCAATTCTCTCATTTTACAGAGTTAAAAATAGACTCACAAAAAATAGACTCACAGAGGTTATGATCTACCTAACATCATGAAGATAATATCATGTAGCCATTCTTTGTTTATGGGTTCCCTGTTACCCTAAGCACAGTAGATGGTGGTGGTGGTCAGGAGTTGCCACTACCTGAAGAGTGGTAGAAAGAAAACAGAGGAAAATTGTGAGATATATAGGGATTTGGACTTGAGAGGACATAATAAGTGAATGGATATTGGGGTGAGTGAGTGGACAGTAAGACTATAGACATGAACCTGTGCGACAGGTTGAATGGTTGTGCAAATACAGAAGCAGCCAAATAAGGAAGAACAAGTCCAGAGGGAAAGGCCATTTTTGTGCATGTTGATTTTAAGGTACAGATAGGACAGGAATATGATGATGACATAGAAATAATTTCAAATATGTATCTGAATATTAAGAGCAGATATATAGATTTTAAATAATAGTGCAGCTAGGTAGCCTGTTGTATTCCTAAAGTCATTGGGAAAAAAGTGAAGTCAGGAGACCTGGGTTGGATTTTTGCCTCAAACACTAGTTTTGTGGTTATTTAATTTCTCAGTGTTAGTTTTCTCCCCTTTAAAATGAAAATGGTGTTTATCCTCCCTACTGCACTTGTTGTAGTGAAAAAAAAAGTGTTTTGTAAATCTTAATGCACTGCAGAAAGGAAAACATATGTTGTTAGTCTCCTCTTCCCTGTATAATATTATTCCCTTACTTTTCCAGATTTCCAAGATCGAGAATAAATGTCCTATTTGATCAACTAATAATAATATATTGATGGGAGTCACAGTGCAGAGGGTTTAATGTATTTATTTTTTATTTTTTAAATTAAATTTTATATTTATTTTAATTTACTTCATTCATTTCCACAAGATTTTGAGTTGCAAATTTTCTCCCTCTCTTTTCCCTACCCACTACCCCAAAACAGTGATTGCACTGTCTACCCCCTCTCCCAATCTGTTCTCTCCTATATCCTCCTCCATGCCCCCTCCGACTTTCTGGTAGGGCAAGATGGATCTCCATACCTCAGTGCCTGTATATCTTTTTTACAGTGGCATATAAAATAATAATGATGATTTTAAACATTTGATTTTAAAACTTTGAATTTCAGATTCTTTCCCTTCCTTCCTCATCATGGAACCTTACTGGGAAGATAAGCAATTTGATATAGGTTGTACGTGTGTAGTACACAAAACATTTCGATAGGGGATATATTGTGAAATACTGACTATACTTCCCTCCTTCCTACCCCCCCCAATTGTTCTATTCTCTACTTTGACCCGGTACCTTTTCAAAAGTTTGTGCTTCTAACTAGCCTCCCCACAAACTGCCCTACCCCCATCATCTCCCATCTCATCCCCTTCTCCCCTACTCTCTTGTAGGACAAGATATCCAATTTAGTGTGCATGTCATTCCATCACTAAGCCAAATTCAAAGAGAGTAAGGTTGACCCATTCCCTTTTGCCTTCCTGTTCTTGCCCACTGTTGTAAAAGTTATTCTTTGCCTCTTCTATATGAGATAATTAACCCCATTCTGTCTCTCCCCCTCTCATCTCTTTATATTCCTCCCACATCTCAATTTCATCTTTTAAATATCATCCTTTCCTATTCAATTGATACTGTGCTCTCTGTTTAGGTATACCTGAAAACATATATATATGCACTCACATATGAATTTATATGCCCACATACCTTCCTATATAGACATATATATATATATATGTAAGTATACATACATACATACATATAGATAGATAGATAGATAGATAGATAGATAGATAGATATCCAACTACCTTCATACTGAGAAAAGTTTCATAAATTACAATGATCATTTTTCCATGTAGGCATGTTAAGAGTTCAACTTTGATAAGTTTCTTATGATTTATTTTCCCTGTTTATCTTCTCATGCTCCTCTTGCTTTTTGAATTTGAATGTCAAAATTTCTATTTAACTTTGGTTTTTTCATCAAGAATGCTCGTAATTTCTCTATTTCACTGAATGACCATATTTTCCTCTGAACCATTATACTCAGTATTGCTGGGTAGGTGATTCTTGGTTTTAATCCCAGGTTCTTTGACCTCCGGAATATCCTATTCTAAGACCTTCAATCCCTTACTGTAAAAGCTGTTAGATCTTGTGTTATCCTGATTGTGTTCCCACAATATTAAAATTGTTTCTTCCTGCCTGCTTGTAATATTCTCTCATTGATCTGGGAATTCAAGAAACTGGCTATAATATTCCTAGGAGTTTTCTTTTTTGGATCTTTCTCTAGAGGTGTTTGGTGGATTCTTTCAACCTCTATTTTGCCCTCTAATTCTAAAACATAAAGGTGACTTTCCTTGAGTATTTATAAAAAAACTGACTTCTGGGTTCTTTTTTTGATCATGGCTTTAAGGCAGTCCAATAAGTTTTAAATCATCTCTCCTGGATCTATTTTCCAGGTCAGTGGTTTTTCCAATGAGATATTTCACATCACCTTCTAGTTTTTTCATTTCTGTTTAGTAGTATTTTGATTTCTCATAATGTCATTAGCTTCCATTTGCTCCAATATAATTCTGAAGGAATTATTTTTTTCAGTGAGCTTTTGAAATTCTTTTCCATCTGGCAAATTTGGCTTTTTGAGGCTTTTTTTTTCCTAATTGGGTTTTTGGGCCTCTTGCCATTTGAGTTGGTCTATTTTTTAAGGTGTTATTTTCTTCAGTTAGGCTGTTGATTCTCTTTTCATGATTTTCTTGCATCATTCTCATTTCTCTTCCCAATGTTTCCTCCACTTCTCTTACTTGATATTCAAAATCCTTTTCAAGCTCTTCCATGGCCTGAAACCAGTTCACTTTTTTCTTGGAAGCTTTTGGTGTAGGAGTTTTGACTTTGTTGTCTTCCTCCTGCTCCATGTTTTGATCCTTTTTGTCCCCCAAAAAGGAATCTAAATTTGGATTGCTGTGCTTGCTTTGCTTCCTTTGCTTGCTGATGTTGCCACACAATTACATGACTTTTGAGCTTTTTGTCACAGTATAACTCTTCTTCCAGATGGGAGAGATTTGTCCCAAATCGCTGAAGTTTTCATAGCTGCCAGAGCTATTAGGAGGGCACCATCTCTGCAGCCCCCACAAACTCTGGCTTGATGGTCATCTCTCTCAGGGAGTGACCACCACCTAATGCCATTATCCAGGTTAAAGCAAGAGAGATTACCACCTGCATGGTGTCTTGGCCTTCCTCTGATCTGCAGTCTGGGAGCTCTGAAGTAGCCACATGGATTCAGCTTCACAGCAATCATGCCTAGGCTGCTTCTTGTTCAGTGGGCAGAGGATGGGCCATGCCTCCATCCCCTCCAGATTCAACAGAGTTCTACACTGACCTTTTACCTTGTCTTTGGCATTTTGGGGTTGATAGATCTGGAGACTGCCACAGCTGCTGGTGATCCACTCTCCCAAGTTCTGCTTCAGCCTCTGCTGGTTGAGCCTGCCCTGGGGCTAAAAAGCAGCCTCACATGGGACTGGGGTAGGTTTCCAGTGCACTCTGATGTATCCTTCCTGCCAGCTTGCCTTCAGGAGGAGATTTGTTTCTCTCTGTCACTTTTTGGGTTCTGAAGCCCTAATTTTTTTAGTCATATTTTAGAGGTATTTGATGTGGTTATAGGAGGAGCTCATGGAGTTTTCCTGCTTCTATGCTGCCTTCTTGACTCCACCCCTCCTGCCTTAATGTATTTAGACATCCCAGAGAACATTTTGAATTTTCCATGGACTTTGCCAATCTTTTATTTTTTTTCTTTCTTATTTCTTTGTTTCTTTCTTTCTTCCTTCCTTATGTTCTTCCTTTTGCTTTTTTTTTTGTAGGTCAATTTGGGTTAAGTAGCTTGCCCAAAGTCACAAGGCTAATAGGCTACTAATTGTGTCAAGTTTCTGAGGCCAGATTTGAACTCAGGTCCTCCTGACTACAGGGCTGGTGCTCTATTCTCTGTACTACCTACTCCCCCCCGCAGACTTTGCCAATCATAATCCACAGGAGAATAATATTGTGATAGGAGAAGGGAACAATTTATATATAA
Organism: Gymnobelideus leadbeateri; assembly: GCA_011680675.1. Lineage (NCBI taxonomy): Eukaryota > Metazoa > Chordata > Mammalia > Diprotodontia > Petauridae > Gymnobelideus > Gymnobelideus leadbeateri. The sequence continues at coordinate 156,670 of WOXC01002407.1, read as the reverse complement.
AGAGGCAGTTGCCATGACTCTCAAATAAAGCCTAAGATACATAGATGCTTTTCTTGACCTAATTATACAGAATGCTAGAGCTGGAAGGGAAATTAAAGATCAACCATGTCTGAACATTATCTTCTTAAGAGTCCCTCTAAGGAAAAGACAAATTTCAAAGAATACTTTCAGTCTTCAATATTAGTCAAAAGATTTTCAAATGCAACTATCCTTCAATATTAAGAGCACATTTTTTATGAAATTGAATAAGATAATATTCTACTTACTATTAAATAAAGAATTAAACTGAAGTAATAAGAGACCCTGCAACTTTCCCAAGGTTACAGAATTCGGCAGGTGAACCATGAGTACCACTCTACTTATTTATGACAATAGAACATCATAACTTTTCTAAGGTTTAGAATTAATGATCTAATAAAGTAGAAAATATAAGGCACCTTCTCAGAGAAAAGAGAGAAATGGTGCAGTAGAAGTGAGATAGGAAAAAGGAAATATGGGCAAAATTACATTTTTAATCTTTATATTTACTGTGGATGAGAGAGCTGTGGATTTTAGTTAACAAACTACTATATGACTATGAAATGAATGAAGAAAAGAATCCATCTTGGGGAATTTAAAAATAAGAGCTCTGAAATAAGTCTGGGAGAATTATTTGTTCCTTAGTTGACTCCCAACCTACTTCCCCCTTACCTATGCCAATAACTTGATATTCTATTTCAATGTTAATATTGAGAGCATCCCTCAAGAGCTCACTTGCTTCACCTCTTCCATCTTTATCAATACCTTCCTATATCCTAAACTTCTCTCAGAGAATCATGGGGTTGGAGATTTAAATTTAGAAGGCACCTTATAGGTCATGTAGGTCTTAGTTTATATATGATGAAAATGAAGCTCAGAGATGTTACATAATTTTCTTATTATGACTCAGGTATTAAATGTCAGTGCTCAATTTCAATCAACATGTTGTTTCCAAAGCCAGTATTCTTTCCACTGTACCATCTTATATCCTCCAATAAGGAGGTAGTATTTCTTCTTTCCAAAATTATTCCCTTCCCACTTGTGTCTTTAGTACTATTTCTTCACATCTAATCTAGAATCTTGATCATATGTATTCCCTCTCTGTCTCTCTCTCTCCTTCTCTCTCTGTCTCTGTCTCTCTCTCCTCTCTCTGTCTCTGTCTCACTCTCTATGTGCGTCTTTCTCTTTCTCTGTCTCTCTGTCTCTGTCTATCTTTCTGTCTCTCTTTTCCCTCCCTTTTTACCTCCTCAGTATCTTCTATCAATTGGTTCCCTCCTCTATTTCTACAAAGATGCTTAGGTCTCCTGATGTTAAAACATAACTACCTTGAACCCACTAATGTCTGAAAATACTTTCTTCAATCTTAACATAAGCTAAATTTCCTATGCTACTATTCAGTCATCTCTTTATCTTCTGTAATCATAGTGTGTGTGTGTGTGTGTGTGTGTGTGTGTGTGTGTGACATTTAGGCTAAAGTACTTTTCACAAAGCCTTTTGTAGTTTCAAAGTCAATGGCTTCATCCTCCTTGACACTCTGCAGTAGTTGGCACTGCTGATCCAAAACCAAGTCTCTGTTAATTTTTTTTTACATTTATGATAAATACAACAAGCATTAAAACACAAATATATCCCTCCAAAATCTGGGAGACTTTATCACCTCTGCACATACTAATTCTCTGACAAGAGAGGGCTTAAACTGAAAGTAGTGAGTATCAAACATCACCCTTAGCCCCTAAAAATGCAAGATATACTATTCCTCCTAGAAATATATGTGATCTCCGGGAAGAAAAGCCTTAAACATGAAGCACAACAAAGAGAACACATGTAGATAATGAGCACTACTTCGGCCTACAGATTTCCTTCTTGCTTCACAGGTATCCTATCAAGTTCACTCCTGGTCATGGGATATCTGACTGTTATACCTTCTTGCTTGTAGCATGCTCGTCTCAGCTGGTGAATTGATTGATTCACTGCTAGGTGAGATCAAGCAGGCTTCTCTTCAGAACTGACTCGACAATGGACTTCAATACTGCTTCTACCAGCACTAGTAGTCTCTCCTTCTTACTCTAGTTTGTGGATTTCTGATGACATTTCTGTACTTTTGAAGACCATAACTTAGTTTATTCTGTCTTTAGATATTTAGTCAACTATGTTGAGTTTTTAATATACAAATACAAAGAAGGAAGAAATACTAAAATGACCACCCACTCCTTTTTTGCATATTTTGTCTTCTCTTAGCTTTTATGACATTGTTCATAAATAGCATCTTCATCTACAAGTTTTCTAAGTGTGTAATCTCACAAGGTAAAATCCTTAATTCCATTATCCTCTCAATATATTTCACCTTGAAAATTTCATACACTTCTTATAATGTTTCTATATATGTTTCCCAAAGCAATATCTCTAGTCCTACATTCAATCCTTAGTTTTCCTAATATACTTATCTTCATGATTGATGCTCTAATTTAACAAGCATTAAAAAAGAAAAAAAATATCTCCCACCATGTGTGTAAAAAATTGGGCTAGGTGCTAGAGACAAAAAGCCAAAAATAGTTCAATTATTTTTTCTCAAAGAGGACCATGACATCAGTAAGGTGATGCCATAACTTGCAAGTGAATTGGATTTAAGTGAAGAAGGGCTGTGCAAGGTCACCAACCTTACTTTCTCCTCTGGAGCCATCTGGGTTCAGTGACCAGATAAAGATCAGGACAACTGGAGAGGGCCCAGATAAAGAAAAGATGAGGAAATAATTTCTTTCATGTGGAAGATGTCTCTTTCTCTGTAACTTATGGTTTTAGAGAGTTCTCTAGAGCAATAAGAAGTTAAATGATTTGACCAGGATTATACAGCCAATATGTTCAGAGAGTGGACTTGAACCCAGGTTTTCTTGACTTTGGGGTGCAATCTATATCCATCATGACAAAGCTACCTTTAATACACTAGTGAAGTATTTTCCCCTCCCTGACTCAGTGACTGACATCAAAGGCTTTCCATGCAGTCACTCTAAGGAAAACTAAGTCATCTGTAATAACCTATAGCACTTATAGAAGTAATAACCCATGGATTATTTGTTTGCTCTTCCAATTTGGGAGGGGAATGGGAATAACAAGACATGAGCCATGGCAGTCAGTGCCTGGAAATCTAGTACTAGTTTGATTATGTTTTTCTTTTTCCTTTGATTAAAGGAGCCATCTCTTGACTCTCTTCTTCAAGAGGACGCTTCTTTAACTGGGAGTTGCATCACTCAAAGTGAGAGCCTGATAAGACCTTAACTTAAAAGGATCAAGGTCTACCACTGCATCCTGGGCCATAAACAGTACTCCTTATGAATATCAGGCCACTGGAACCAGATGGCACTGGAGTAGAAAATGAGATAAGTGACCTTGCACAGCCCTAGCTCACTGAAATCAAATTCAATTGCAAGTCATGTCATCATCTCCCTGATGTCATAGTCCTCTTTGAGGACAAAGGAAAACACAACAGACATGCATGTCAATAATTAGTTACAAAATAATTTGAGACAGGACAGAGATCTAATAACTATTGAGTTTTAGAAATTCATAAGGGGGGAGTTGAAAAAGCACTTCCAAGGCACTCCAGCCCCCACCACTTCCAAACCATGGAAAAAGGTGGACTCTGAACAACATCTGGAGCTCCAGCACCCACAGAACTACACAGAGAAGCTACCTTCCTGCTGAGGAAAGCCCAGCTGCCCAGCAGGGAACTACCAGAAGAGCACCCTGGGAGTCTACAGTGCAGCACTCCGGGAGCTGAACCCAGGTCCGCCTGAGTCTCGGTTTTAGATTCAGGGTGGCACAGGCAAGCAGCCAGCTGGAGGGACCCCAGAACACCAGCCACTGTGGTGATTCCAGAATTATCAGCACAGATATGCCTAGGACAAAGTGGGAGGATAGTACCCTATGGACTTTGGGACCAGTATTTGGGGAAGGCATCAGGCTTATTCCCCTGGGTGCTAGAAGCTGCTGGGGAGAGCAGCAAAGACACCATTTTGCAGCTTCAGTGGCAGGTTCACCTACGGCCCTGCGAACTATAGGGAGATCCAGCAATCACTCTTGGGGGGGGGGTTCGCTCTTGCTTTAAACTCCCTGTCTGGATTGTGGTCTGGGGTGGAGGTTTTGGGGTGGGTATCCAGCTTGCCAGAGTGTGTGGAGGCTTCACAGAGGCCACCCAACTAAAACCTCCAGAAGTTGTGAAGACTCCAACAATTGGGACAGAAGCTCCCCTGTCTGGTGGCAGAATCCTACTGTGGCAGAAAGTCCAAAAGTCAAGTAATTGAGTGGCAACATGCCTAGGCAAAGGTAACAAAATAAACAGAAAAATTCAGCAATAGACTCCTATTGTGGGGGCAAAAAGGATTGAATCATGGAACAATAGGAGGTCTTTGAGGTCAGAACTCCTGCACCAATAGCCCCAAATGAAAATATGAATGGCTTACAGGCCATAGGGGACATTAGGAAGAACTTTAAGAACCAAATGAGAGAAGTGGAGGAAAAATTGGGAAGAGAAATGGGAAGGATGCAGGAAAAGTATGAAATGAGAGTCAACAAGCTGACTGAGGAAAATAGCACCTTAAAAATAGACTAACTCAAATGGCAAAGGAGGCTCAAAAGGGCAATGAGGAGAAAAATGCTTTAAAAATCCAAATTTGCCAGATGGAAAAAGAATCTCAAAAGCTGACTCAGGAGATTCATTCCTTCAGAGTCAGACTGGAGCAAATGGAAGCTAGTGACTTTATGAGAAATCAAGATGCTGTTAAGCAGATCCAAACAAATGAAAGAAGAGAAGGCAATGTGAAATATCTCACGGGAAAAACCACTGACCTGTAAAAATAGGTCAAGGAGAGATAATTTAAAAATTATTGGACTACCTGAAAGCTATGACACAAGAAAGAACCTAGAAATCATCCTTCGAGAAATTGTCCAGGTAAATTGCCCTGATGTTTTAGAACCAGAGGGCAACATAGAGGTTGAAGGAAACCACAGATCACCTCCTGAAAAAGATCTCCTAGGAATATTATAGCCAGATCACAGAATTCCCAGATCAAGGAGAAAATACTACAAGCAGCCAGGAAGAAACAATTTCAATATTGAGGAAACACAATCAGAATAGCACAGCACCTGGCAGCTTCTACTCTAAGGGATAGAAGGGCATGGAATATGACATTCCAGAGGTCAAAAGAGCTTGGATTAAACCCAAGAATCACTTACCAAGCAAAACTGTGTGTCTTGTTTCTGGGAAAAATATGGTTATTCAGTGGAATAGCAGACTTTCAAGCATTCTTGAAGAAAAAAAAAAACAGAGTTGAATAGAAAATTTGGCTTTCAGACCCAAGAAGCAAGAGATCCTTGAGAAGGTAATCATGGAAAAGAAATCAAAAGGAACTCATCAAAGTTGAAATATTTACATTCCTACTTGGAAAAACAATAACTCTGACTGATGGAACCATTCTCAGTATGAAAATATTTGAAGAAGGATATATGGCAGTATGAATACATATATAAAAGTGTGTGTATGTTTACAGGTATAGATGGATAGAGGGCACAGGTCTAATTTGTTGGGAAGGGATGATACTTAAGGGGTGAATTTAAGAGGTGAGAAAGGAATGTGGCAAGAGGAGATGGGGAGAGACAGGGTAGTGTAAACTATCTCATGTAGAAGAGGCAAGGGGAAGTAGTTGCAGGGGAGGGGAAGAACAGGAAGGCAAAAAGGCAAAACCATATTCTTATTGAATTTGGCTCAGGGAGAGAATGACATACATGCTAAATGGGATATCTCACCCTGCAGGAGAGCAGGGGGAAGGGGGATGAGAGGAGGAATGATGGATAGGAGGGCATTCTGGGTGGAGGGGAGGTTAGAAATACCCACTTTTGAAGAGGGACAGGATCAAAGGAGGGAATTGACCAGGTGGGGGTTGGGATGGGTTGGAGGGAAATATAAGCAGTCTTTTACAATATATCTACTATGTTAATGTTTTGCATAACTATATATGTACAACACATACTGAATTGCTTATCTTTACAAAGGGAGTGGGTGACAAGGGAGGAATGGAATGGATCTGAAATTCAAAGTTTTAAAATTAAATGTTTCAAATATATACAAATACTGTTTTTAATACTATTTTGCATGTAATTGAGGGATAAGATGTGCAGGCATTGGGGCACAGAGCTTAACCTTGCCCAAATAGTAAAGTCCAAGGGGGTATGGGAGAAGATATGGGAGGGAGCAGATTGGATGAGGGGATACATTGTGGGGCTGCTATTCTGGAGTGGTGGGCAGGGGAAAATGGGGAAAATTGTAACTCAAAATCTGGTGGAAATGAATGATGTAAACCAGAAGTTAATAAAGCATTTTTAATTGAAAAAAAAAAAAGAAATCTCAAGGGTATTCTTGAACAAAATGGCAAGTGACGCAATCCTTGAATGAATATACATCTTCTAGTAGAAAAACTGAGGAGGGAGTACTTTCTAGGTAAAGGTGATAGCTTGCACAAAGCATGGAAGTGACATAGTCTGGCATGAGATTTAGGAAAATTAATTTTAGTAGCTATTTGAAGGGGGGAGAAACTGGCAGCAGGGACTTCATTCATTAGAGTATTATAATATATGAGACAGGAAACTATAAGATCCTGAACTAAGTTGGTGGTGCAATGCTTGTTGAGATAGAAGAGTCAAGCATGATACTTAGATTAAAATTTCAAATCATTGGAATTATGATAGCATCCTCAACACAAAAGGGAAAAGAACCATTTTGAAGAAAATGTAATGAAATTCACTAATGAGGAAGTTCAACATTTAATTTGATACTTATTTAGACTTCACATCCATATTTCTGAGCCTATTTTCTTCCTCAGAATTTGTTCACCTTGTCTTCTTCTTCATGTAAACATATATACACCACAACAAGTAAGATAGATTTTCCATGTACATTTTTGTTTTGGTCCCACTATACAATTAAAGCATTTCCCCCCATCTCTTCTTTGCTGAACTATTGTGATTTCCTAATTGGTTCTACTACTCCCTCTCTAATATGTTAAGGTAAGATTATCCTAAAAAAAATAGTGGTACCCCCTTACCAACTAAATAAAACGGGGGCAGAGCCAAGATGGCAGAGTAGAAACAGCACTTCCAAGGTGCTCTGCCGCACACCACCTCCAAACAATGTGAAAGGGGAATCTGAACAACTTCTGGAGCCCCAGCACCCACATAACGACACAGAGAAGCTAACCTCCTGCAGAGGAGAACCCAGCAGCCCTGCAGGGAGCGGCCAGCACAGTGCTCTGAGATTGGGCAGCACAGCGCACTGGGAATTGACAGCACAGCACTCTGGGAGCCGAGCCCAGGCCTGGTTGAGCCACAGATTTAGCCCCAGGGCAGCTAGGCCAGCAGCCGGCTGGAGGGACCCCAGAACACCAGCAGCTGTGGCGATTCCAGAACTATCAGCACAAATATGCCTAGGAAAAAGTGAGAGCTCGGTGCCCTATGGACTTTGGGACCAGTATTTGGGGAACGCCTCGGCTTTCTCCCCTGGGGGCGAAAAGCTGCTGAAGAAACATGGCACAGAAGCCATTTTGCAGCATCTATGGCAGCTCTAGCTCCTGGTCTGCAAACTGTAGAGAGATCCAGCAATCAGTCTAGGGGTTAATCACTCTTGCTTTAAACTGACTGGATCTGGAATGTGGTCTGGGGGGGAGGTTTGGGGGGATATCCAATTTGCCAGAGTGGGTGGAGGCTTTACAGAGGACACCCAACCTGCAGAAGTTGAGAAGACCCCATATTTGGGCAGAAGCTCTCCTGTCTGGTAGCAAAGTCCTACCGTGGCAACAAGCCAAAAATCAAGTAATTAAGTGGCAACATGCCAGGCAAAAGAAACAAAATGAACAGAAAAATTCAACACTGGACTCCTATTTTAGGGGCAAAGAGGATCAAAGCATGGAGGAGGACTGTGAGGTCAGAACTCCTGCACCAAAGCCACAAATGAAAAAACAAGCTGGCTACAGGCCACGGAGGACTTTAAGAAGCAGATAAGAGAAGTGGGTGAAAAATTGGTAAGAGAAATGATAAAGATGCAAGAAAAGTATGAAATGACAGGCAACAGCCTGACTGAGGAAAATAACACCTTAAAAAGTAGACTAACTCAAATGGCAAAAGAGGTTCAGAAACGCAATGAGGAGAAGAATGCCTTAAAAAGTCGAATTTGCCAGATGGAAAAAGAATCTCAAAAGCTCACTGAGGAGATTCCAGAACTCCCAGATCAAGGAGAAAATATTAAAAGCAGCTAGGAAGAAACAATTTCAATATTGTGGAAACACAATCAGAATAGCACAGTACCTGGCAGCTTCTAGACTGAGGGATCGAACGGCATGGAATATGATATTCCAGAGGGCAAAAGAGCTGGGATTGAAGCCAAGGGTCACCTACCCAGTGAAACTGAATATTTTGTTTCACAGGAAAATATGGTCATTCAGTGGAATAGAGGACTTTCAAGCATTCTTGAGGAAAAACCAGAGCTGAATAGAAAATTTGACGTTCAAACACAAGAAGCAAGAGATTCTTGAGAAGGTAATCAAGGAAAATAAATCACTATGAACTTATCAAATTTGAACCATTTACATTCCTACATGGACAAACAATAACTGTGTCTGATGAAACCTTTCTCATTATGAAAATAACTGAAGAAGGGTATATGGGCATATGTTTATAGGTATACATGGATAGAGGCACAGGTTGAATTTGATGGGAAGGGATGATTCTTTTTTTTAATTAAACAAATGCTTTATTAACTTCTGGTTTACATCATTCATTTCCACCAGATTATGAGTTACATTTTGCCCCCATTTTTCCCTACCCACCACCCCAGAATAGCAGTCCCACTAGATATCTCCTCAGTCAATCTGCTCTCTTCCATATCTTCTCCCATATCCCCTTCGACTTTGCCATTAGGGCAAGGTGAATCTCTGGGCCCCAATGCCTGGACATCTTATGAAACATTTAATTTTAAAACTTCGATTTTCTGATCCATTCCCGTCCTCCCTTGTCACCCACTCCATCTGAGAAGATAAGCAATTCAGTATGTGTTGTACATGTACATATGTGAATGTGTGTATATATGTTTACAGGTATACATGGATAGAGGGCATAGGTTGAAATTGTTGGGAAGGGATGATTCTTAAGGGGTGAAGTCAAGAAGTGAGAGAGGAAAGTGGCAAGAAGAGATGGGGAGAGACAGAGTAGGGTAAACTATCTCATGTAGAAGAAGCGAGGGTAAGCAGTTGCAGGGGAGGCGAAGAACTGGAAGGCAAAAAGGCAAAAGCATATTCTCATTGAAGTTGGCTCAAGAAGAGAATCGCATACATACTAAATGGGATATCTCACCCTGCAGGAGAGTAGGAGAAAGGGGATAAGAGAGGGGAGGATGGAGCGGAGGGCCTTCTGGAGGGAGGGGAGGTTGGAAGTACCCACTATCAAAGAGGGACGGGATCAAAGTAGGGAATGGACCAGTTGGGAGGTGAGATGGGTGTTAGGGAATTATAAGCAGTCTTTTACAATATATATACTATAATAATGTTTTCCACAGCTATGCATGTTCAACACTTACTGAATTGTTTATCTTCTCAGAGGGATTGGGTGACAAGGCAGGAAGGGAATGGATCTGAAAACTGAAGTTTTAAAATTAAATGTTTCATAAGATGTCCAGGCCTCGGGACTCCGAGATTCACCTTGCCCTAAGGGCAAAGTAGAAAGGGGTATGGGAGAAGATAGGGGAGAGAGCAGATTGGATGAAGGGATATCTAGTGGAACTGCTATTCTGGGGTGGTAGGTAGGGAAAAATGGGGGAAAATTGTAACTCAAAATTTGGTGGAAATGAATTATGTAAACCAGAAGTTAATAAAGCATTTGTTTAAAAAAAAAATAAAACACAAACTCCACAACCTGTGTTTCCAACCTTGATCTTTTACTTTATTCTTATTTTTAAAACTATTCCATTGAACTCACTTTTTCAAACTTTTTATGCATCTGAAAATTTTAGTAGTTTCTTCTCCCTAACAACAGTGTGCTATGACTGTCTTCAGGTAATTGGTGTACAAACCTCCTGTATTGGGAATAGCTGCTCCATTTCTTTATCTGACAGTTTTTAGAATTTTCTACATTCCAAAATCACTCCAGGTATTGTATCGCCCCTTATTGTCTCTTCTGATTTTCCACACTTGATAACTTGTTGAATTATTCCATCCCAAAACATCTGCTCTCAAAATCTCTTATTCAAATTTCCTATGTACTGAATAAGTTTCTTAGTTGAATTATATTTAATTGGGTATTTTCTTGTGTATCTCATAGATTGTAACTTTCTTTAGAGCAGATCTTGTGTTATTTCTCATCTTTCCATCATTAAGAAGAAAAACTTTTAGCTAATAAGATGTCTTGAAAAAAACAAAAATGTTAGTGGAGGGGTGGCTACATAGTGCAAGGAATAGTGCACTGGCCCTGAAGTCAGGAGGACCTGAGTTCAAATCCAGCCTCAGACAATTAAAACTTTCTATTCGTGTGAACTGTTCTGTGAGTATAGTAGTGGTATATGCAGTGATTTAGATAAAAATGATTTTGTAGCCTCACTTACATAAATTCATATTACAGCTTAGTATTATTGTTTTTACACTGAGTAGTAAAAAAGTAAATTTTCACTTCCTCTTCCTTTTTATTTTCCCTGCTGAACTATTCCTCCTTACTCTTTTACAGTATAATATAATCCATCCCTCATCTCCCTCCAAAAAAGTAAAATGAAATAAAACAAAAAAATCTTACTGGAGTATAAGTCCAAGTGAGTGGACGTTTTTAGGTAGATTATTACATGCTCTTTGAATATTTTATGATTTGATTTGACCTGTTAGCCACAATATCTGCAGAATAATACTGGAAAAAATTTCCCCTCCCTAGATTTTATATGTATATATACATATATATATATATATATATATATATATATATATATATACATAAAAATTTATGTATAGCAATAAACATTAGAATGCTGTTTTCATAGGTGGAAACAGCAACATTTTTTAGATTGCTTGGAAAGTGGACACAGATAGGATAAAGGAATGTTATGTAAGGGCAGAAAAGTTGTAAATATTTGAATTTATCAAGAACGTAATTGGAAAGGGGAAGAAAAGTCAGGTAATCAAATTGTTTCCAGCACAGAGTGAGAGAGATATTTTCCAACCCTTTCTCTTCTTCACTTATCCTCAGCCAATAATCTCAGCAATTGGAAAAGCATTGAATTGTAGGTAAAATTATTTGAGTTCTAGCTCTAATTCTCCCATTAATTGATTTTGCAGGACTGGGATAACCAACCTTATTAGAATTCAGTTTCCTCAAGAATGACATTTTAGGAGTTTAGTGATCTTTAAAGTACATTTCAGCTCTAAAATTACTTGTGAGATATGGACCAATCATTATTAAAAATATTAATGGGTCACAGTTTGTATTAATAATTTCCTTATCTCCATTTTCCCTACTAATATTCCACTTCTAGGCATTTCCTTCATATGTTGTGCTTAGAATTTTCATTATATTTATAAGGATACTTTGATTATATCTACATTTTTGAGGGACTTTTCACAAAATAAATGTATTCCTATTTCCTTTCTTCTCTATTGGTTTAATAACCAAAAGTGAAAGAGTAAGGTTTCTGATAAACTAATTCAATAATTAATATTTATCTTATAAAAAAGTTAATGTGTTTTTAGGGGGAATTATCTCTGTTTTAAAGAAGATACCTTAATCTTTGCAAATTATACTTAAACTGAAAAAATAGTCTTTGGTATGTAATTACTGTCATTGTAGCACCTGTATAAAAATCTACATTTAAGGAAAATGGAGGGAAGGGTGAAATGAGGAATTGACTTAGTGCATCTTCAATTCATACCACATAGGAAACTTGTTATCCTGGACCTCTGTAAAACTGTATTTACTCCATGTTGAAAAATAAATCCAAATGTTTGTTTCCATTTTTCCTGAGGATTGGAAGACAGCTAAGCAAGATGATGGATGGATTATATTGCATTGTAAAATAGTAAGGAGGAATAATTCATGAGGGAAAATTAAAAGTAAGAAGAAGTGAAAACATACTCCCTTTTTGCTGAGCATAAAAACAATAATACTAAAGTGTAATATGAATTTATATAAGTGAGGTTACAATACCATTTTTGTCTAAATTACATGCATATACCGTTGCTATTCTCACAGAAGCACAGAATGGTAGTGTGAAAAGAGTTCTTAGAGATTATATAGTCCAAATTTGACATTTCACATGAATAGCAAAATCCTTTTATCACAAGAATTTTATTAATAGTAAGGTTTATAATCTAGTACAGATGTGAGAGAAACATAGACAATGCTATCCAAGGAGAAAAGAAAGCCACTTTGGTGATTCTGGAACAATTGTATATTACCTAAGTTTGTCTTAGATGGCCTGATTGTGGATTTTGTCTTTTGAACTTGACACACAGAAAACTTTGATTGGGAATAATATATTTGGTTCAAAAGAGATTCCAAGTAATTTAGAAGAGACTTCAGAGATATCCCTGGGACAAATCATAAGAGTTGGGATCAATAAGGAAAATCAGGACTGGGTCATGGGAGTAACTCAGAGATTGTACTGCTAACTGCTGCCTGGAAGAGTTAATTGCCACATGCTGGAGTTGACTGGAAGAAGAAAAAAGCCTTGTCCCCTACCGATACAAGCTGAACTGAGGTAAAGTTAGTGCTGAAAAGAGAGCTCCTGATGGACATGTGAACATAGATTGCCCTGATGGCCCAACCAAGAGAGCAGACTTAGAAAACCTTTACTGTTTTCAGGATTAGGGTTTCCATTTTGCTATAAGAATATAATACTGTTGGGGCGGAGCCAAGACAGAGGAGTAGAAACAGCTCTTCCAAGCCTCTCTGCCCCCAGATTCCCCACAAACTATGTAAAAAAGGACTGTGAACAACTTCTGGAGCCCCAGCACCCACAGAACGACACAGAGAAGCTAATCTCCCGCTGAGGACAGCCCAGCAGCCATGCAGGAAGGACCAGCACAGCGGTCTGGGAGCTGGCATCGAGAAGAGCACAGAGCTCAGGAGCTGAGCCGAGCCGAGCCCAGCCCAGGTCCTCCTGAGCCGAGGTTTTAGCCCCAGGGTGGCAGGGCCAGCAGCCGGCTGGAGGAACCCCAGAACCAGGAGCTGTGGCGACAACAGAATTATCAACATAGACATGCCTAGGACAAAGTAAGAGGTTAGTGTCCTATGGACTTTGGGACCTGTATTTGGGGAATGCGTCAGCTCCCTCCCCTGGGTGCTAGAAGCCACTGAGGAGACACGCCATTTTGTAGTTTTCAGAGGCAGCTCTGGCTCCCAGCATACAAATCGTGGGGAGATCCAGCGATCAGTCTTGGGGGGTAATCGCTCTTGCTTTAACCTCCCTGGATCTGGATTGTGATCTAGGGTGGAAGTTGTGGGTGGGTTTACAGCTTGCCAGAAACAGGAAGTTGCCCCCCCACACATTCGGGACAAAAATTCCTCTAGCTGGCCTTAAAGCCATAGTGTGGCAACAAGCCCAAAAGTCAAGCAATTAAGTGGCAACATGCCAAGGCAAAGGAAACAGAAAAATGCAACCCTAGACTCCTATTTTGGGGGCATAGATCAGGAAAAGGACTGTGAGGTCAGAAGTCCTGCTCCAAAAGCCCCAGGGGAAAACATGAGCGGGTTGCAGGCCATAGAGGACCTTAAGAAGGACTTTAAAAATCAAATAAGAGAAGTGGAGGAAAAATTGGAAAGAGAAATGAGAAGGATGCAGGAAAAGTATGAAATGAGGGTCAACAGCCTGACTGAGGAAAACAACACCTTAAAAAATAGACTAACTCAAATGGCAAAGGAGGCCCAAAAGGGCAATGAGGAGAAGAATGCCTTAAAAAGTTGAATTTGCCAGATGGAAAAAGAATCTCAAAAGTTCACTGAGGAGATTCATTCCTTCAGAGTTAGACTGGAGCAAATGGAAGCTAATGACTTTATGAGAAATCAAGATGCTGTTAAGCAGATCCAAACAAATGAAAGATTAGAAGGCAATGTGAAATATCTCATGGGAAAAACCACTGACCTGGAAAATAGATCCAGGAGAGACAATTTAAAAATTATTGGACTACCTGAAAGCCATGATCAAGGAAAGAACCCAGAAATCACCCTTCAAGAAATTCTCAAGGAAAACTGCCCTGATGTTTTAGATCCAGAGGGCAAAATAGAGGTTGAAAGAATCCACCGATCACCTCCTGAAAAAGATCCCAAAAAGAAAACTCCCAGGAATATTATAGCCAGGTTCCAGAATCCCCAGATCAAGGAGAAAATACTACAAGCAGCCAGGAAGAAACAATTTCAATATTGTGGAAACACAATCAGAATAGCCCAGGACCTGGCAGCTTCTACACTGAGGGATAGAAGGGCATGGAATATGATATTCCAGAGGGCAAAAGAACTGGGAATGAACCCAAGGGTCACCTACCCAGCAAAACTGAGTATTTTGTTTCAGGGGAAAATATGGTCATTCAGTGGAATAGAGGACTTTCAAGCATTCTTGAGGAAAAAACCAGAATTGAATAGAAAATTTGACATCCAGACACAAGAAGCAAGAGATGCCTGAGAAGGTAATCAGGGAAAAGAAATCAAAAGGAACTTATCAAAGTTGAACTATTTACATTCCTATATGGAAAAGCAATAACTGTGACTGATGATATCTTTCTCACTATGAAAATAATGGAAGAAGGGGGTGTGGTCATATGAATACATATGTGAATGTGTGTGTATATGGTTGCAGTTATATATGGATAGAGGGCATAGGTTGAATTTGTTGGGAAGGGAGAATACTCAAGGGATGAAATTATGAGGTGAGAGAGGAAAGTGGCAAGAGGAGATGGGGAGAGACAGGGTAGGGTAAACTATCCCATGTAGAAGAAGCAAGGGGAAGTGGTTGCAAAGGAGGGGGAGAATAAGGAAGGCTAAAAAGGCAAAACCACATTCACATTGAATTTGGTTCAGGGAGAAAATGACATACATACTAAATGGGATATCTCAACCTGCAGCAGGATAGGGGGAAGGGGGATGAGAGGAGGGATGATGGATGGGAGGGCATCCTTGGGGTGAGGGGAGGTTGGAAGTACCCACTATAGAAGAGGGACAGGATTATGTAGGGAATGGACCAGGTCGGGGGTGGGATGAGTGGGAGGGAATTATAAGCAGCCTTGTACAATATATCTACTATGATAATGTCTTGCATAGCTAGACATGTACAGCACATACTGAATTACTTATCTCCCAAGAAGGAATGGGTGACAAGGGAGGAAGGAAATGGATCTGAAATTCGAGGTCGTAACATTAAATGTTTCAAATATATATAAATTCTATTATTAATACTCTTTCGCTTGTAATAGGGAGATAAGATGTGCAGGCATTGGGACACAAAGATTCACCTTCCTTTAATGGAAAAGTAGATGGGGGTATGGGAGAAGGTATGGGAGAGAGCAGATTGGAGGAAGTGATATCTTGTGGGACTGCTATTCTGGGAGGTTGGGTTGGGGAATAATGGGGGGAAAATGATTGTAACTCAAAATCTGGCAGAAATGAATGATGTAAAACAGAAGTTAATAAAGCATTTGTTTGAAAAAAAAAGAATATAATACTGTTTCAGAAACCCCAATGGGGAAAACAGACAGCAAAACAAAGAAGCACAAACTAGAAGTGACCAAGATTAGCAGACATCCAATGAATGGCCTCAATTTGCAAGAGAGTAAAGAGGACCAAAAGTAGACCTATTTTACAAACAAGAGATTGGCATATAAATTGTTCTTGTTATTATCAAAGGAATCCTAGGTCTCCAGTCCAGACTTGTGTGTTGCTTAGAGGCATATGTCCCTTTTTCTTGTGCCTCCTTATAATTCTCTGACATTTTTTCCCAATATACATTTCTAGCAGTGTGAAACTCAATTGTATGAGGGGAATGTTGCATTTTAGTTATCTTGGGTTTACCTTATATTTGGTAAATATTTCTTATTAAGATTAAATAGTATCATTTTAGCTGATGTTTTAAATATGGTGCATATTAACAAAGCACTCAGGAGCTATAGTCTACAGCAATAGAAGGATATTCCCCAAAACAGAGTTAATCCTAGGAACATGAAAGGTAGTTTTCTGTAGTAGAGTTGTCACTCCTTTTGGGAACAATAAAATTTCCCTAGTGTGCAGGTTGAGTGAGAAGACAGAAAAAATTGTAGCAGTTCCAGTAAGGTGTGTGTGTGTGTGTGTGTGTGTGTGTGTGTGTGTGTGTGCACAACTGAATTACATTTACTAATGTTCTCTTACTGTTCTACAGAGAAGAATTAATGGAAGACAAATAAGAAAACAAAAATAACATCCAAGAAGGAGTATTTCAAATGACTGCTTTCAGATACTATTTTCCCTATATACAAAAGTGAAACAAGAAATATAATGAATCTATCAAAGGCTTTAAATGACATCTGGAAGGGAACTGCAAAGGGGTTTTCCTTCCATGTTCCTTCATGAAAATTGGGGAGAATATGAAGGCAATTAGACATAGGAAACTAATATCTGTAATCAAAACCTAGTTTCCGGTTCTCCAAGAAAAGGGAAGGAAAGATAAGGAGACAATCACGAGAAGATTTAAAATAAATTGAGAGATCAGGGACTATGGTGGGGGAAAGAAGTAAGGTAAGTTGTCAAAAAATAATTCTACCTATTCCAAGTAAAATGAAAAAAACATATATTTTTAATATTTTCCTCCATGGTTAATTTTCTTCTCTGTGTGTGTGTGTG
This sequence comes from Gymnobelideus leadbeateri, assembly GCA_011680675.1. NCBI lineage: Eukaryota > Metazoa > Chordata > Mammalia > Diprotodontia > Petauridae > Gymnobelideus > Gymnobelideus leadbeateri. Next base: position 139,774 of record WOXC01002407.1, on the reverse strand, counting down.
AGTGTGTTTGTGTATCTGTTGGTATGTCTCTGTATATCTCTGTATTTCTGCCTCACTTATTTTCAATAAAGGACCAAATTTTTATTCTTTTTTTTAGCATTTAATAATTGTTTATTAACTGCCAATCTCCATGGAAACAAAGTGACTTTTGGAGATGAGTAGGAGAAGCTTTGGGGTGTGAGTGGGCTATGCTCAGGGAAGACAGAACCCCTGCCTCCACCTGGGGAAAACAGCTGGGGTGGGCCTGCAGGATGTGCCAGGAGTGGAGCAGATGAATTTCTGTGTACAGCTCAGTGACAAGCCTTGTTGGCAGGGAAACTTAGGCCTGGAGGGCAATTGGGCATCTGAGTCAAGGAGAAAGCATTGATATAATCATGTGAATCAGAGTCTTCTGGCTCAGGAAGACAGGTGATAGGTGCACATGTATTCATTCTTCATAGGGACCAGTCCCTGGAGCCGGGCAGTCTTAGAAACCTGGGTAGGAGTATAAGGTTCTGTAGTTCCAGGGCCTCTGGCAGCCATTTGCTCATCATTCTGGTCGGGTCTTTGAGCTTGTCGTGGGCAGGCACTGTAGTTATTGTGTTGAGAATGGAGTCTATTCGAGATAAGTCAGTAGAGGTGCCTCTGATGGGATTGGTGCAGTTAGGAATGAGCTCTCTGGGAGGCCTCCAGAGCACTCATCCTCAGAGTCAATCTGTTGATCCTCCTGGATAGAGCTCTCCTCTTCTGCAATGATCTTCCCAATACCATGCCTTGAAGCAACATCAATATAATGCCCAGGGTGGCAGGGATCAGGATGTGAAATCCCCCATCCTTTTCCACAGATGATCCAAAGTAGGAATCACTTTCACCTCATAGCCTGGTATGATGGGAATAACTGACAGTGGAGGGCCTGAGTAGTCTGCTAATAAGGTGTAGAATCTTTGAGGCCACAGAGGATCAGGAGGTCTGGAAGGCAGCTGCTGCTCCTAAGGTAGTTCTCTGAGGCAGGACAGAACCGGTGGGAGAAGAATCCAAGGCTGGCTGGGTTTGCTGTGGCTGGGTCCTTGGTGCTGAAGTGCTTATGGCTTGGCTGGTGGGTAAAAAGCTAATTCTTTTTTTCTAAGTCCTTCTCCCTTCTTTGTTTTGGCTGAAATAGGTATAGGTTGCACCCATTTAACCTGAACATTATTGATAAGAAAATGTTTAAATGAAGGTATTTTTTTATTGTAATTCTTTCAGAGTAGAAATTGTTTATCATAATTTGTGGTGGCTAGTGCTTAAGAATTTGAAAGAAAAATGTTTTGATTCATTCATTCAATTCATAAATAGGCTACCTCTAAGTCCCACTTCACTGATTTTGCTATTTTAATTCCTCCCATTTATATCACCATTGACATGTTCCTAGTTTCCATAAGCCTTCTGGAAATTGGTTACTTGTATGAACTCAATGGTATGACTCCTCAAGAAGTCAGAAGGGATAACTAGTGTATCCTGATGTATTATTAGAGATTTGTTGACTCTGGCTCCACTGGCATGTTTTGGACAATAACTTTTGGGGGTTATGTGAAGATATAATGCTGTCATACAATATAAGATTGGAAGGGAAGAAAAGAGGGGATATAAATATTTTGTATAAACAAATCTAATAGTTGATACATAACAATTTAAAATTCTGTGATTTTTTTCAGAGATTTTCCAAATATATGTGTGGGTATGTATGCATGTATGTATGTATGTGTGTGTACACTTGTAAACATACATATGTATCAAACTTTTAAAAGTCAAAATTATTTTGTTATTTTATAATAACATGTTGACAATTTTATTGCATTTGTGATACTAAGTTTCTAAGCTAACAAAACTCAGAATTACAAATGAAGTCCTAATTGAGCTCATCATTTCACCCTATTGAACCCTGTCTATTTTTTATATCATGCATACATTTCTAAATTAAACTTAAGAGACATTTGGAACATCTTGCTTCTAGAGCTATAAGTAGCATGGACAAATAGATTTGATTTATAGCAACAACACTGGGTGGAGAATTTTCGCCCTATGTCAATCGAGAGATAAGGTAATTCAAAAGACCCCACCATCTAGCATTTAGTACAATTCATTAGTATGAACATTATCATTTTTTTCTATTTCCAATCTATTCACATTTCAGAAAGTTTCTGACCATTATAAATTTGATGTCTTCATATTACTCATAATTTCATAATCTTCTTGGTCATTCCCTAAACTACTGGCTTTCCCACAGCTGGTTGAGAAAATTTTACTCTTGATTTATTCTTTCTCCATACACATATGATATTTCATCTAAAGGAGTAAAGAATCCAATAAAATAAAATAAAAAGTCCATGCCATATATTTTCAGTTCCTTGGGAAGGAAACAAGATTTTTACTCACAGCTGGTAGTAAAAAGAAAATGCTAACTATGCAACAAAAAACTGTCATGGACTCTATTCTTTTTTTTTTTCTTTTTGGAGGGCAATTGGGGTTAAGGAACTTGCCCAAGATCACACTGCTAGGTTTTTGTTTGTGTGTGCATTAAGTGTCTGAGGCCGGATCCGAACTCAGGTCCTTCTGACTCCAGGGCCGACCCTCTACTCACTACGCCACCTAGCCGCCCCCCATGGACTCTATTCTTAGGCCCCACTGATAGCCCTGGACTCTACCAGACATGAAACATGTATAATTTAGGGCTTTCCAACTGAAAAGGAAAAAAAAGGACCAGGAGACTATTCAAAGCATAAGAAACACAATAAAAAGATAGGAAAATGCTTCTTATAAAGAAACTTCTAAATCTTTCTTATCTCTATTAGGAAAATACCTCAAAGAAACCAGAGCAGGGCACAAAAGAAAGTATTATATATAGATTATAGATATACATACACTCATTTAATGTTTATGTATGTGTGTATATATATATGTATATATATACATATATAGTCATATATATATACATATATACTCATATATTCATGTATACATTCACACATACTTTCATATCTTGCTACAGAGGAGGACACCTAAAACCCTTTTTGTAGGAGAATCCATGATGTGTGGAAATGGCTTTTGCATAGCTGGGCATGAATAGACATTATTTATCTGGTTCCAACCTGTTAAATATATTATTAGGAAAAGACTTTTTTTTTTCCCAAATGCTTTATTAACTTCTGGTTTACATCATTCAATTCTGCCAGATTTTGAGTAACAATTTTTCCCCATTTTCCCCTCCCCACCACCCCAGAACAGCAGTCCCACAGGATATCCCCTCATCCAATCTGCTCTCTCCCATATCTTCTCCCATACCTTCTTTTAATTTTCCATTAGGGCAAGAAGAATCTCTGTGTCCCAATGCCTGCACATCTTATCTCGCAGTTACATTCAAAGTAGTATTAATAATAGTATTTTATATATAGATTTGAAACATTTAATTTTAAAATTTCAAATCCTACATCCATTCCCTTCATCCCTTGTCACCCACTTCCGCTGGGAAGATTAGCAATTCAGTATATGTTGTTCATATATAGCTATGCAAAACATTACCATAGTAGATATACTGTAAAAGGCTGACTATATTTCCCTCCCACCCAACCCACCCCACACATGGTCCCTTCCCTATTTTGATACTGTCCCTCGTCAAAAGAGGGTGTCTTCAACCTCCCCTCCCCCCAGCATGCTCTCCCCTCCATCATCACCCCTTCTCATCTCCCTCACCCCCCCACTCTCCTGTAGGGTGAGATATCCCATTTAGTATGTATGTTATTCTCTTCCTGAGCCAAATTCAAGGAGAATATGGTTTTGCCTTTTTGCTTTCCTGTTCTTCCCTTCCCCTGCAAGCACTTCCCCTTGCCACTTCTACATGAGACAGTTTAAGCCCCCTTCCCCCATCTCTACACTTCTCCTCTTGCCACACTCCTCTCTCCTCTCTCACCTCTTATGCATGCCCCCTAAGTATCATCCCTTCCTACCAAAATAGACCTGTGCCCGCTATACATGCATACCTATAAAAATGCATAGACACATTCGCATATGTTTTCATATGCCCATATACCCTTCCTCAATTATTTCCATACTGAGAAAGGTTTCATCAGCCACAGTTATTGTTTTTCCACGTAGGAATTTAAATAGCTGAACTTTGATAAGTTCCTTTTGATTTCTTTTTCTTGTTTACCTTCTCAAGTATCTCTTGCTTCTTGTGTCTGACTTTCAAATTTTCTATTCAACTCTGTTTTTTTCCTCAAGAATGCTTGAAAGTCCTCTATTCCATTAAATTACCATATTTTCCCCCGAAACAATGTACTCAGCTTTGTTGGGTAGGAAATTCTTGCTTTTAATCCCAGGTCCTTTGCCCTGTGGAATATCATAGTCCATGCCCTTCAATGCCTCAGTGTAGAAGCTGCCAGGTACTGGGCTATTCTGATTGTTTACACAATATTGAAAATGTTTCTTCCTGGCTGCTTGTAGTATTTTCTCCTTGATCTGGGGATTCTGGAACCTGGCTATGATATTCCTAGGAATTTTCTTTTTGGGATGTTTTTCAGGAGGTGATATGTGGATTCTTTCAACCTCTATTTCAACTTCTGGGTCTAAAACATCATGACAATTTTCCTTGAGAATTTCTTGAAGTATGATTTCTAGGTTCTTTCTTTGATCATGGCTTTCAGGTAATCCAATAATTTTTAAATTATCTCTCCTGGATCTATTTTCCAGGTCAATGGTTTTTCCCATAAGATATTGGACATTGTCTTTTATTCTTTCAATTGTTTGTATCTGTTTAAGAGCATCTTGATTTCTCATAAAGTCACTAGCTTGCATTTGCTCCAGTCTAATTCTGAAGGAATGAATCTCCCGGGTGAGCTTTTGAGATTCTTTTTCCATCTGGCAAAGTCAGCTTTTTAAGGCATTCTTCTCCTCATTGCCTTTTTGAGCCTCTTTTTTTGCCACTTGAGTTAGCCTATTTTTTTTTTTAAAGCAATTGGGGTTAAGTAACTTGCTCAAGGTTACACGGCTAGTCATTATTTATGCGTGGGTGCTCATTTTCTGAGGCCGGATCTGATCTCGGGTCATCCAAACTCCGAGGCCGGCTCTCTTACTCACTGCGCCACCTAGCCGCCCCTTTAGGGCAATTGGGGTTAAGTAACTTGCCCAAGGTTACACGGCTAGGTTTTTTTGTTCGTATGGATTAAGTGTCAGAGGCCGGCTCCGAACTCAGGGCCTTCTGATTCCAGGGCCGGCGCTCTATTCACTGCGCCACCTAGCCGCCCCGAGTTAGCCTATTTTTAAGGTGTTATTTTCCTCAGTCAGGCTGTTGTCTCTCATTTCATACTTTTCTTGCATTGTTCTCATTTATCTTCCCAATTTTTCCTCCACTTCTCTTATTTCATTTTTAAAATCCTTCCTAAGGTCCTCTATGGCCTATAACCTGCTCATATTTTCATTTAGAGATTTTGGTGCAGGATTTCTGACCTCACAGTCCTCCTCCTGTTCCATGCTCCGATCTTCTTTGCCCTCAAAATAGGAGTCTAATGTTGATTTTTCTGTTTATTTTGTTTCCTTTGCCTACGCATGTTACCACTTAATTACTTGACTTTTCGGCTTGTTGCCATAGTAGGACTCTGCCACCAGACAGGGGAGCTTCTGTCCCAAACATTGGGGTCTTTTCAACTGCTGGAGCTATTAGTTGGGTGCCCTCCCTGAAGACACCACACCCTCTGGCAAGCTTCACACACACCAAAAGACGTCCACCCCAGACCATAATACAGATCCAAGAAGGTTAAAGCAAGAGTCATTCCTTCCCAGACTGTTCGCTGCATCCCCCTACAGTTTGCAAGCCAGGAGTTGAAGCTGCAAATGAAGCTGCAAAATGGCTGTTGTGCCACAGTTTATCAGTGGCTTCTTACCCCCAGGGGAAGAAGCTGACATGTTCCCAAATACTGGTCCCAACGTCCATAAAGCGCTAACCTCTCATTTTGTTCTAGGCATCTATGTGTTGGTAATTCTAGAGCCACAGCTGCTGGTGTTCTGGGGTCCCTCCACACTTCTGCTGGTCCAGCTGCCCTGGGGGTAAAATCACTGACTCACATGGTCCTGGGCAAGGATCCCAGAATACTGCACTATCAGCTCTCAGAGCACTCTGTTGGCCCTTCCCTGCAGGCTGCAGGGCTGTCCTCAGCAGGAGGTCAATTTGTCTGTGTCATTCTGTGTGTTCTGGAGCTCCAGAGGTTGTTCAGAGACCCCCTATTACATGATTTTGAAGTTGTGTGGGCTGGACCTCCATGGAAATGCTGTATCTGCTCCACCATCTAGGTTCTGCCCTACAACTTAGATATTTCTGGAAAAGACCTTTTTGATAAAACTGGGAGTTCCCTCAAAAGGCACTTTCACAACAACAGAGTCAGACATTTTGCTTCTTAGCTCCTTCCTGTTGATCTATGTCTTTTACTAATGGTGTCTTGTGCATAACAATACTAGAATGGGATAAACTTTGGTACATCTTTTTTTGGTGACTGTTACATGGAACTCTGAAAAAGCCTTAGTTTGTTGCCTCTGCTATATTTCTTCTTTTCTATTTTTGATGAAAGGATTAGAGGCTCTAATATTAATCATGGCAAAAGGTCAGGAAAGTGAGCATCCAAACACTCATTTGTAGCGTCTGAGATGAGATAACTGTAGCATCAATGACTAGAGGATAAAGTAGTGAAACAAAATCCGGTAGTTGAATTAGACAATCATCCAGTAGCATTCTAGTTTTGGATGTTACCTTGGTAGGAACAATGATAAGTAGAAACCTAGCTAAGCCCGAAACTAAATTTCTCAGAGACTGAATAGTGATAGGGACAAAACTGCCCCAATATGGTGGTGGTGGTAAGAGTGGTAGAGGATATTTGTAGTTTTGTAACGAATGTAGCTTCTAAATAAGTATAACATTGAAAGAACAATCTTAAATGGTTAAACGGAACTAATAATTTGGCAAACATAACTAGTGTGAGCTTAAACCAATAGCATTAGAGAAGAGGCACCTACTAAATGCCTCAGTATATGCCCTAGGGCCATGAAGAGCTTATTATAATCAGACTGGCCTTAGTCAGAGGCACTTACCTGAAGAATAGTATTGCATCTTAAGAAATGATAAAAGGGGTGGTTTCAGAGAAAACTGGCAAGATGTATGAATTGATAGTGAAGCAAGCACAATTAGGAGAACAATTATATAATAACTAGACATTATGTTTGATTATACATATACATTATAATATCTTTGTTTTTCTTTTCCTCCTCATTTAATAAGCCCCCCCCCATTTACTAAATAGCTGTCATTTTTATCTATTAAGAAAAGATAAGCAGAGAGAAAAAAATGAATGAGCCGCACCTCAGTTTTCATTGGTTGCACAATAACATTTACTATCCACACAATTTTCTTTCCTACTGTTGATAAAGATGATTTTTGCCAGCCTAAAATCTGTGCTTAACATATAGTTATCTCCCATCCCCCCAACCTAGAAAACGATATAATGTATATTTCTAGAGAATGAAAGAATATAAAATTATTTCTGGATGACACTTGGACTGTATTAGAGACACATTAAGGTATGATTTTACATGTCCAAGTACAAGAAAAATGCCTGACTCCTGGCTTAGAATCGTCAAAAACTCTATCAGTTGAGGGCTAATTGTTATTCTCCTTTTGGTAGGCACTGACTGCTATAAATCAAGTTTTACTAATGCCAACTTTATTATAATACAACAAGACTTGTTCAATGAAAACTTGACAAGAACACTTTTTATTTCTTATTTATAAATGAGCAACTGTACTATCCAAGGAAGCTTGAATTTGGCTAATGGAACAACTCTCTTTTCAAAGAAGGAGAGGGGAAATGAATAAATGGAAAAGTCATTTTTTTATTTCTAATTTTTTTTTTGTCAATGGACAGTCATCTGGTTTTTGTGAAGGAAACAATATGAAGACTATGAGAAAAAAAGTAAAAATGAGAATAGGATGAGGTAAAATAACTCTTTTTTATTGATAATAGTGTTTATGTATATTTGAAATATTTAATTTTAAGACCCCGAATTTCAGATCCATTTCCTTCCTCCCTTGTCACCCATTCCTTCTTGGGAGATAAGTAATTCAGTATGTGTTGTACATGTATAGCTATGCAAAATATTACCATAGTAGATATATTGTACAAGGCTGCTTATAATTCCCTCCCATCCATCCCACCCCCCACCTGGTCCATTACCTACTTGATCCTGTCCCTCTTCTATAGTGGGTACTTCCAACCTCCCCACCCCCAAGGATGCCCTCCCATCCATCATCCCTCCTCTCATCCCCCTTCCCCTATTCTGCTGCAGGTTGAGATACCTCATTTAATATGTATGTCATTCTCTCCCTGAACCAAATTCAATGAGAATGTGGTTTTGCCTTTTTAGCCTTTCTTATTCTCCCCCTCCTTTGCAACCACTTCCCCTTGCTTCTTCTACATGGGAAAGTTTACCCTACCCTGTCTCTCCCCATCTCCTCTTGCCCCTTTCCTCTCTCACCTCATAATTTCATCCCTTGAGTATTCTCCCTTCCCAACAAATTCAACCTATGCCCTCTATCCATATATAACTGTAACCATATACACACACATTCACATATGTATTCATATGACCACACACACTTCTTCCATTATTTTCATAGTGAGAAAGATACCATCAGTCACAGTTATTGCTTTTCCATATAGGAATGTAAATAGTTCAGCTTTGATAAGTTCCTTTTGTTTTCTTTTCCCTGATTACCTTCTCAGGCATCTCTTCCTTCCTGTGTCTGGATGTCAAATTTTTTTATTGAATTCAGGTTTTTCCTCAAGAATGCTTGAAAGTCCTCTATTCCACTGAATGACCACATTTTCCCCTGAAACAAAATACTCAGTTTTGCTGGGTAGGTGACCCTTGGGTTCATTCCCAGTTCTTTTGCCCTCTGGAATATCATATTCCATGCCCTTCGATTCCTCAGTGTAGAAGCTGCTAGGTTCTGGGCTATGCTGATTGTGTTTCCACAATATTGAAATTGTTTCTTCCTGGCTGCTTGTAGTATTTTCTCCTTGATCTGGGGATTCTGGAACCTGGCTATAATATTCCTGGGAGTTTTCTTTTGGGATCTTCTTCAGGAGGTGATCTGTGGATTCTTTCAACCTCTATTTTGCCCTCTTGATCTAAAACATCAGGCAATTTTCCTTGAGAATTTCTTGAAGGGTGATTTCTGGATTCTTTCTTTGATCATGGCTTTCAGGTAGTCCAATAATTTTTAAATTGTCTCTCGTGGATCTATTTTCCAGGTCAGTGGTTTTCCCATGAGATATTTCACATTGCCTTCTAATCTTTCATTTGTTCGGATCTGCTTAACAACATCTTGATTTCTCATAAAAAGTCATTAGCTTCCATTTGCTCCAGTCTATCTCTAAAGGAATGAATCTCCTCAGTGAACTTTTGAGATTCTTTTTCCATCTGGCAAATTCGACTTTTTAAGGCATTCTTCTCCTCATTGCCCTTTTGGGCCTCCTTTGACATTTGAGTTAATCTATTTTTTAAGGTGTTGTTTTCCTCAGTCAGGCTGTTAACACTCATTTCATACTTTTCCTGCATCCTTCTCATTCCTTTTTCCAATTTTTCCTCCACTTCTCTTATTTGATTTTTAAAATCCTTTTTATGGTCCTCTATGGCCTGCAACCCGCTCATGTTTTCCCCTGGGGCTTTTGGAGCAGGACTTTTGACCTCACAGTCCTTTTCCTGATCTATGACCCCAAAATGGGAGTCTAGGGTGACATTTTTATGTTTCCTTTGCCTTGGCATGTTGCCACTTAATTACTTGACTTTTGGGCTTGTTGCCACACTATGGCTTTAAGGCTAGATAGAGGAATTTTCATCCCGAACGTGTGGGGGGCACCTCCCGTTTCTGGCAAGCTGTTAACCCACCCACAACTTCCACCCTAGATCACAATACAGTTCCAGGGAGTTTAAAGCAAGATCGATTACCCCTGAAGACTGATCTCTGGATCTCCCTACAGTTCGCAGGCCAGGAGCTGGAGCTACCTTTGAAAACTCCAAAATGGCGTGTCTCCACAGCGGCTTCTACTCCCAGGGGAGGGAGCCGACACATTCCCCAAATACTGGTCCCAAAGTCCGTAGGACACTAACCTCTGACTTTGTCCTAGGCATGTCTTTGTTGATAATTCTGGAGTCGCCACAGCTGCTGGCGTTCTGGGGTCTCTCTAGCCGGGTGCTGGCCTGGCCGCCCTGGGGCTAAAACCTCGGCTTACCTGGACCTGGGCTCTGTTCAGGTCATGGCACTCTGCGTGCTGCGAGCTGCCCAGCTCCCAGACAGCTGCGCTGGTCCTTCCTGCAGGGCTGCTGGGCTGTCCGCAGCGGGCGGCTAGCTTCTCTGTGTCGTTCTGTGGGAGCTAGGGCTCCAGAAGTTGTTCAGAGTTCCCTTTTACATAGTTTGGGGGGAATCTGGGGGCATAGTGGCTTGGATGATCTGTTTCTACTCTGCCATTTTGGCTCTGCCCAAGAGTTAGTCTATTTTTTAAGGTGTTGTTTTCCTCAGTCAGGCAGCTGTCCCTCATTTTATACTTTTCCTGCATTTTTCTCATTTTTCTTCCCAATTTTTCCTCCACTTCTCTTATTTGATTTTTAAAGTCCTTCTTAAGGTCCTCTATGGCCTGTAACTGGCCCAGATTTTCCTTTGGGACTTTTGGAGCAGGATTTCTGACCTCACAGTGCTCTTTCTGTTCCATGCTTTGATCCTCTTTGCCCCCCAAAATAGGAGTCTAACGTTGTGGTTTTATGGTTATTTTGTTTCCTTTGCCTTGGCATGTTACCACTTAGTTACTTGACTTTTGGGCTTGCTGCCACAGTAGAACTCTGGCACCAGAGACAGGGGAGCTTCCGTCCTGAACGTGTGGGGTCTTCACAACTTTCTGGCAAGCTGGATACCCAACCCAAGACCTCCACCCCAGATCACAATCCAGAGCCAGGGAGGTTAAAGCAAGAGTGATTATCCCCCAAGACTGGTCGCTAGATCTCCCTACAGTTCTCAGGCCAGGAGCTGGAGCTGCCACTGGAAACTGTGTTGTTTTCCTCAGTCAGGCTGGTGACCCTCATTTCATACTTTTCCTGCATTCTTCTCATTTTTCTTCCCAATTTTTCCTCCACTTCTTTTATTTGATTTTTAAAGTCCTTCTTAAGGTTCTCTATGGCCTGTACCCAGCTCATATTTTCCTTTGGGGCTTTTGGCCCAAGATTTCTGACCTCACAGTCCACTTTCTGTTCCATGCTTTGATCCTCTTTGCCCCCAAAATAGGAGACTAACTTTGTGTTTTTATGGTTATTTTGTTTCCTTTGCCTTGGCATGTTACCACTTAGTTACTTGACTTTTGGGCTTGTTGCCACAGTAGAACTCTGCCACCAGACAGGGGAGCTTCGTCCTGAATGTGTGGGGGAGCAACTTCCATTTCTGGCAAGCTGGAAACCGGCCCCATGACCTCCCCCCCCAGATCACAACCTAGATCCAGGGAGGTTAAAGCAAGAGTGATTACCCCCCGAGAATGATCGTTGGATCTCCCCACCGTTCACAGGCCAGGAGCTGAAGCTGCCACTGAAAACTGCAAAATAGTGTTTCTCCTCAGTGGCTTCTAGCCCCCAGGGGAGGAAGCCAACTCGTTTCCTAAATACTGGTCCCAAAGTCCATAGGGCACTAACCTCTCACTTTATCTTAGGCATGTCTATTCTGGAATTGCCTCAGCTGCTGGTGTTCTGGGGTCCCTCCAGCCAGCTGTTGGCCCAGGCACCCTGGGGCTAAATCCAGGGCTCATGTGGACCTGGGCTGGGCTCTCTGTGTGCTGGGCTGTCGCCTCCCAGAGCACTGGGCTGGCCCTTCCTGCAGGGCTTCTGGGCTATCCTCAGCGGGAGGTTAGCTTCTCTGTGTCTTTCTTTGGGTGCTAGGTCTCCAGAAGTTGTTCAGAGTTCCCTTTTATATGGCTTGGATGTGATCTGGGGGGAGAATGCCTTGGACATACTGTTTCTACAGATTTTTTATTTCTTATTTAATTTTATCATTCTTTTTTATTATTTGGAGTTCTAAATTCTTTCTCTTCTTCCCACCTCTCCTCCACATAATAAAAAGGGAAGCAATACAACAAATATACATGAAAAAATTATATCAAATATTTCCATATTTGTCACATGGCAATATATGTGTGTGTTTGTGTATGTATATGTGTCTATGCATGTACATGAAGCAAAAGATAAAGAAAGTGAAAAAAGTCCTTCAATGTGAATTCAGTGTTCTTTAGATATCTCTCTGAAGTTGGGTAACATTCCATAAAAAATCATAATTTTTGCACCATTATCTTGATAAGTTTACCTGAGATGTTCCTATTTGATTATCTATGCAATGTTGTGCTCCTGTGTACAATGTTCTCCTGGTTCTCCTAATTCACTATGTATGAGTCCATCTATGTCTTCCCAGGGTTTTCTGAAACCATTCTCTGGTCATCAATTCTTATAAAACAATAAAATTACATCACCATCATGTACCACAACTCAGCCTTTCTTCAATGAATGCAAATTCCCTTTATTTGTAAGTCTTGCCAACACACACATACACAAATCTGTTATAAATACTTTTGTGCATATATATCATTTTCTCTGCTCTTTGATCATTTTGGGTTAAAGACATACTAGTGGCATAGTTCAGTCAAAGAATGTGCACTATTTTGTAGCCCCTTTGACAGAGGCCAAAGTAATCTCCAGCGTGATCATACTGCTTCACAACTCCACCAACAGTGCATTAGTATCCCCATTTTTGACATTCCCTTAAATTTTTATCATTTTACTTTTCTGTCGTGTGACATACTCTGATAGAGTGGCATCTCAGAGATGTTTTTAGTTCTTTTCAATTTATTTATTTTTCTAGTTTTCAACATTCACTTATACAAGATTTTGACTTCCAAATTCTCTTCACATATCTTTGTTCCCCCACAGCATGACAGAATGCATTCAGATTACAGCTTCCCCCAATCTGCCCTCCCTTCTATTACAGCCCCTTCTCTTATCATTTTCCCCTTATATTTTCCTATAGAGAAAGATAGATATCTATACCACATTGCTTTTGTATCTTATGTCCCAGGTCCATGTAAAAACATTTCTTAACATTTGTTTTTAAAACTTCAAGTTCTAAATTATCTCCCTTCCTCACTCCCTGTCCATGCTCATCATGAAAACAAGCAATTCTATATAGATCATACAGGTATAGTCAGGCAAAACACCTCCATGACAGTCTTGTTTGAATGGCTAACTATATTTTCCTCCATCTTATCCCCTAATTTTTTCTACTTTCTCCTTTTATTCTTTCCATTCTGAAAAAAACTTTGCTTCTGATTAACCTCTCCCCCAATCTGCCCTCTTTGCCACCCCCACATTTTCTCCTTCCGCCCACAGGGTAAAATAGATTTCCACCCTGAGTTGGGCATGCGTTATTTCCTCCTTAAGCCACTTCAGTGAGAGTAAGGTTCACTTATTCCTCTTCCCCTCTACTGGAAAATCTTTCTCTTGCTGATTTTATGTAACACATTTTACCTCCATTATACCTCTCCCTTTCTCTTTCTACTAGTACATGCCTTTCTTGCCCCTTATTTTATATACAGATATCATTTTATAATTATATAATTTATAATATATTTTATATTTAGATATCATTCCTTCATATTCGCCTCAGACTGTGCCCTCTGCTATATATATATATATATATATATATATATATATATATATATATATATATATATATATATATATATATTTGCATCCAACTACCCTAAGAATGAGAGTGGCCTCATACATTAATCATTATCTTTTTATGTAGGAATGTAACGAGTTCAACTTTAATAAATCCTTTATGCTTTATCTTTTCTGTTTACCTTTTCGTGCTTCTCTTGAGTCTTATATTTGAAAGTCAGTTTTCTTTTTAGCTCTGGTCTTTTCTCCAGAATGCAATAAATTCCTCTACATCATTTAATATCATTTCACCACCCCCACCCCTCATGGATTACACTTATTTTTGCTAGGTAATTTTTCTTGGTTCTAATCCTAGCTCCTTTGACCTCCAGAATATCTTATTCCAAGCCCCATCCTAGCTCCTTTGATCTCCAGGATAAAATATTCCAAGCCCTCTGATTCCTTAATGTAGAAGCTATTACATTTAGTTTTACCTTGATTATATTCCCAAAATATTTTAAATGTTTCTTTCTGGATGTTTTCAATATTTTCTCATTGATCTGAAAGTTCTGAAATGTGACTGATATTACTTGAAGTTTTTCTTTTGTTATCTCTTTCAGAAAGTGATTAGTAGATTCTTACCATTTCTATTTTTCTTTCTGGTTCTAGAATATCAGGGAAGTTTTCATGGAAAATTTCTTGAAGGATGATGTTTAGCTTTTTTTTTTTTTGATGATGGCTTTTGGGTAGTCCAATAATTTTAAAATTATCTCTCCTGGATCTATTTTCCAGATTATTTATTTTTTTTGCATTTTTCCAATGAGATATTTCATGTTTCCATTTGTTCATTCTTTTGGTTTTGTTTTATTGTTTCTTGATTTCTCATAGAGCCATTAGCTTCCATTTGCTCCATTGTGATTTTTTAGGAATTATTTTTAAGTGAACTTTTGGACCTCCTTTTTTATTTGGCCAGTTCTTTTTAAGGCACTCTTTTCCATTGACTTTTTTGAACTTTTTTTTTTTTTGGCTTTTTGGAGGGCAATTGGTGTTAAGTTACTTGCCCAAGGTCACATGACAAGTTTTTGTGCTAAGTGTCTGAGGTCGGGTTTGAACTCAGATGCTTCTGACTTCAGGGCCAGCGCTCTACTCATTATGCCAATAAGCTGCCCCAACTTTTTTGAACTTCTTTTACTTACTTTTACTTTTTGGGTCTCTTTTAGCAAGCTGTGAATTTGTTTTTCATGATTTTCTTGCATCATTCTCATTTATCTACACATTTTTTCTCTACTTCTTTTTCCTGATTTTCAAAATCCTTCTTGAGCTCTTCTATATGCTGAGAAAAATTATGATATTTCTTGGAGCCTTTTGATGTAAAAAGCTGTGACATTGTTGTCTTTTTCTGAGTGTATATTTTGGTCTTTGTCACTGAAGTAAGTCTCTATAGTCTTAGTTTTACCCACTGCTTGCTTATTCTCTCAGCCTCTTACTTGACCTCTTAACTCTTTGTTAAGGTAACACTCTCCTTCCAATAGTGAAGCTGTACTATTACAAGCTCCAGGCATTTTGTGTAGATATTTGTAAGTTTTCAGTTCTTCCAAACTGGTAATATCTGAAGAGATGTGTTTATTCCTTTTCTGGCCTGTGTTCTGGTCTATGAGTGGTCTCAAGCACTGTTTTCTATCTTGGAAGTGTGAGGAAGATTTCCTCTTCACTGTTGCAGCAAACTCTTCCTTGCAGGTACTCCTCCTTACCCCAGGACTGCCACCTGAGACTGTGACCCAGATCCATGTATAGCCAAAGCAACAGCCTTGATTCAATGCCAGCAAAAAGACCCCTGTAATCTCCTCATGACCTGTTATTCAATCCCCTTACCATTTGTGGGATGAGAGCCCAAGTAGCAGTAGCAGCTACTCCAGTAGCAGCCACTGCCACTGCTACCACTTCTGATTCAATCACTTCCAAGGTCTTCTCTTGGTTCTTTGGGACTGGGGCTGGATTACTTTCACCCAGGTCTGACAGAAGTCCTCTTTCACCCAGGTCTGACATAAATTTCCACTGACCTTCCACACCTTCCAAACACCTTCTAAACACCTTCTTTGGTGTTTGAGGGTTGAGAAGTCTGGAAACATCCTCAGCTGCCAGTGATTAAGTCCCTTGAGGCCTGTTCCAGGTTTGCTTGGTCCTGGTCTATGCTGCTGCAGCCTGAACCAGACTGTGCTTCTCTCTCAGCCTGGGGCAACAGGTCACTCCTGTCAACTTCCAGGTTGTCTGTAGCTGGAAATTTATTTCACTCTGCCTTTTTTGTGGCTTCTGTTGCTCTAGAATTTGTTTTGAGTCATTTTTACAGGTTTTTGGAAGTTCCTGCCTTTACTCTGCCATCTTCCACCACTCTATTTCTTAGTCAGTTTTAGAACTGTTTCTTAACTTTTAACTATATGCTTAAGTGGGTCTTTGCCTCCCAAGTGGAGCAGGAACTGTCCCAATCCTTAGCTTTTTTTTAGTTCTTTTCAGAAGTAATTCAGGTATTTGTAAGTTTTTGGCTCTTCCAACGCAGTTATCCCATACTGTGTAACTGGCTTGTGGGCCATCAAAACTACTCTTCTCAACCCTGAACTATGAGGTTACCTGCTACCCTGTGGCCACTTATTCTTCTGTGCTCCTCCTGACACTCAAACTAAGACCAGGGACTGAAAATCAGATGCAAGTATAGGCATTGGAAACATATTCTTGCCTCTGGTGCCAACAAAAGACCTGTTTAAATCTCCTTCAGACCCACTCTCTAATTCCCTTACTTTCGGTGGACTGGCAGTTCTGGAAATTGCCACTACTGACATTGATTCAGTCACAGTGAGTTGTGCTTCTGGTTTTCTGGAGTACTTTCTGCTCTAGTGAGGTCTGCACTGGATTGGACCTCTCTCTCGCTCTGATCTAACAGCCTTTTCCTACTGACCTTCTACATTGTCTTAGGCTGAAAAATTGTTTCAGTTCATCTTTTTGTAGGGTCTGCCGCCCTAAAATTTATTTAGAGTCATTATTTAAATATATTTGGAGGGGGCTGGAGGAGACCTCAGATGAGAAAATTATTATAATATGATTAATATTATTAACTTCACCATCTTTGCTCTATCTCTCTGAAATTTTTATTTTTATACCTATTCATTGAAGTCACTTACATTTTCAGTTTCACGGGGATGTAATTGTGAATAATAATGGAGAATGATTACTTTAATTCTGTCTTCATTGTTGGTGCATTCAGCCTTTTTTCATTTTTGATACCAGCAATTTTGTTTTCATCTTCCTTATTTTAATAAAATTAAGAAGGGGTTTGTCTATTTTATTTTTTCCCCTTCTTTAAACCATTTCCTAGTTTATGTATTAACTGGATTTTATTTACTTTAAATTTTATTATTCTCTCTTCTTTTTCATGATTGTCATTTTGTGTTTAATTGGAGATTTTTAATTTGTTCCTTTTTTAGTTTCTTTAATTGCATGGTCTATTCATTAATTAGTTCTTTCTCTTTTTTATTGATGTTTGTTTTTATAGATATAAATTTTCGGCTAAGTACTCCTTTGGCTGCATCCCTTGGATTTTGATATGTTGTGTCTTTCTTTTCATTCTCTTTAATGAAATTATTGACTTTCTATGATTTCTTATTTGACCCACTCATTCTTTTTTTTTTTGCTTTTTTGGAGGGCAATTGGAGTTAAGTAACTTGCCCAAGGCCACACGGCTAGGTTTTTGTTTGTGTGGGTTAAGTGTCTGAGGCCAGATCTGAACTCAGGTCTTTCTGACTCCAGGGCAGGCGCTCTACCCACTGAGCCACCTAGCTGCCCCAGACCCACTCATTCTTAAGGATTAGAATAATTATTTTAAATTTATGCTTCCACAGTCCTTTATTGATTGTTATATTTATTACATTATTGTCTGAAAAGGATGCATTTAACATTTTTGATTTTTTTCATTTGCTAGGTTTTCATGTTCTGATATATGTTCAGTTTTTGTGAAGGTACCATGTACAGTTGAGAAAAGAAAAAAAAAAATACACTTTTTTCTATTCACATTCAATTTTCTCTAAGGTTCTACATAATTAAATTTTCAAAAATTATATTCATCTCCTTAATTTCTTTTTCTTTAAATGCATTTTATGGATGGATATTTTTATTTTTTTGAGAATGGAAAGTTGAGCTCAACTGTTAGTTGACAATAGACATTTGCTTCATATAATTCACTTAACTCCTATCTTTCTGAATATAGAGTCATTTTAACTATCATAATGATGAAAAAAATTAGGAATTTTATTTATCTTTCCATATGTAATTGTAAACAATTTATCTTCATTGAGTTCCTTATGATTTGTCTTTCATGCTAACCTCTTTATGTTTCTCTTGAGTCATGTCTGAAAGTCAAACTTTCTATATAGCTTTGGTCTTTATATCATGAATGCTTGAAATTCCTCTACTTATCAAACACATATTTTAACCCTGCAAGATTATTCTCAGTTTTTCTGTTTAAGTTATTATTGATTCTAATCTCAGGTTGTCTTCCAGAATATCATATTCAAAGTCTTCTACTCCTTTAATTTGGTTAGTGCTAAATCTTGTGTGATCCTTACTGCAGATTTCAAGAATTTGAATGATCTACTTCCATTTTCTTGAAGGATTTTTCCTTTAACCTGGGAATTCTGGAATTTAGCTACAATATCCCTAGGAGCTTTCATTTTATAATTTCATTCTTCAGGGTTTGGGTAGATTTTTCTTTCAATTTCTGTTTTACTCTCTGTTTCTAAGAATTAGGGAGAGTTTTCTGTGATAACTTCTTGAAATAACATGTCTAAACTGTTTTATCATGGATTTCAGGCAATACAATTAATGCTTAATTATCTCTTGTTGATCTATTTTGCAGGTCAGTTGTGTTTCTTTTTCTATGGGATAGTTCTTTTCTTTGCTTTTTCTATTCTTTGGAATTTGTTACATTATTTCAGAATGTTTCCTGTAGTCATTAGCTTTCATTTGTCCAATTCTAAATTTAAGTATGTTTTTTCTTCATTGACCTTTTATATCTCTTTTTCTACTTGGCCATATTTTTTCTTTTTTCTTTTTCTTTTTGGAGGGCAATTGGGGTTAAGTGTCTTGCCCAAGGTGATATGGCTAGTTTTTGTGTTAAGTGTCTGAGTCAGGATTTGAACTAAGGTCCTCCTTATTTTAGGGCCAATGCTCTAATCACTGTGCCACCTAGCCACCCTCAATTTTATTTTTTGAAGTGTTATTTTCTTCAGTACTTTATTGTCTGTTTCATCAAACTTTTAATTGTTTAATTTTATAATTTACTCGCACTGCTATCTTCCCCTCCCCCCATTTTTCCCCTCTACTATTCTTATTTGATTTTTTTCCTTTTTGAAGAGGGGAAGGTAGGGCATATGAGGTTAAGTGACTTGTCCAAGGTCACACAGCTTGTACGTAATGAGTGTCTGAGGCCAGATTTGAACTCAGGTCCTTCTGACTCCAAGGCTGGTGTTCTCTTCACTGAGCCACGAAACTTTTCCCATTCTTATTTGATTAAAAATATTATTAGACCTTCCAGGAAATTGTGTAGGACTTAAATTCAATTGAAATTTATTCAAAATAGAAAGGTGCTCTTGAATCTCTCCTACTCTATGAAAGGACAAATCTAGGACGTACTCCTTCGATTACATATTGAATTGGAGTGGAGAATAGTTTGAAAAACTCATGTGAGAAACAAGTAGTATTGAGTAATGGACTCTTAACAAAAAAAATGTAGAATTTTAGGGAGACATTACCTTTTCATTTAAAGTCACTTTTTGCAAGGAGGCTTCTAAAGCTTTCAAACAGTCAGAGGTACAGGATAGAGACAGGTATAACTCTCTTAATGCTCAGAATCAGTTTTCTTTTTTTTTTCTTTTTTTACACACGTTCACATATGTATTCATATGACCATACACCCCTCTTCCATTGTTTTCATACTGAGAAAGATTTCATCAGTCATTATTATTGTTTTTCCATATAGGAATGTAAATAATTCAACTTTGATAAGTTCCTTTTGATTTCTTTTCCCTGATTACCTTCTCAGGCATCTCTTGATTCTTGTGTCTGGATGTCAAATTTTCTATTCAACTCTGGTTTTTTCCTCAAAAATGCTTGAAAGTCCTCTATTCCACTGAAAGACCACATTTTCCCCTGAAAAAAAATACTCAGTTTTGCTGTGTAGGTGACCCTTGGGTTCATTCCCAGCTCTTTTGCCCTCTGCAATATCATATTCCATGCCCTTCTATACCTCAGTGTAGAAGCTGCCAGGTCCTGGGCTATTCTGATTGTGTTTCCACAATATTGAAATTGTTTCTTCTTGGATGCTTGTAGTATTTTCTCCTTGATCTGGGGATTCTGGAATCTGGCTATAATATTCCTGGGAGTTTTCTTTTTGGGATCTTTTTCAGGAGGTGATTGGTGGATTCTTTCAACCTCTATTTTGCCCTCTGGATCTAAAACATCAGGACAATTTTCCTTGAGAATTTCTTGAAGGGTGATTTCTAGGTCTTTTCTTTGATCATGGCTTTCAGGTAGTCCAATAATTTTTAAATTGTCTCTCGTGGATCTATTTTCCAGGTCAGTGGTTTTTCCCATGAGATATTTCACATTGCCTTCTAATCTTTCATTTGTTTGGATCTGCTTAACAGCATCTTGATTTCTCATAAAGTCATTAGCTTCCATTTGTCCAGTCTAACACTGAAGGAATGAATCTCCTCAGTGAACTTTTGAGATTCTTTTTCCTTCTGGCAAATTGGGCTTTTTAAGGCATTCTTCTCCTCATTGCCCTTTTGGGCCTGATTTGCCATTTGAGTTAGTCTATTTTTTAAGGTGGTGTTTTCCTCAGTCAGGCCGTTGACCCTCATTTCATATTTTCCTGCATCCTTCTCATTTCTCTTCCTAATTTTTCCTCCACTTTTCTTATTTGATTTTTAAAGTCCTTCTTAAGGTCCTCTATGGCCTGCAACCTGCTCGTGTTTTCCCCTGGGGCTTTTGGAGCAGGACTTCTGCCCTCACAGTCATTTTACCACTCTATGCCCCCAAAGTAGGAGTTTAGGGTTGCGTTTTTCTCTTTAATTTGTTTACTTTGCCTTGGCATGTTACCACGTAATTACGTGACTTTTGGGCTTGTTGCCACACTATGGCTCTGCTGCCAGACAGGGGAATTTTCATCCTGAACATGTGGGGGATAACTTCCGTTTCTGGAAGCTGGAAACCCACCCAAGACCTCCACCCCAGATCACAATTCAGATCCAGAGAGGTTAAAGCAAGAGCGATTACCCCCGAAGACTGATCTCTGGATCTCCCTACAATTTGCAGGCCAGGAGCTGAAGTTACCTCTGAAAACTACAAACTGGCATGTCTTCTCAGTGGCTCCTAGCTCCCAGGGGAGGAAGCCGATGCATTCCCCAAATACTGGTCCCAAAGTCCATAGGGCACTAACCTCTCACTTTGTCCTAGGCATGTCTATGTTGATAATTTTGGAATCGCCACAGCTGTTGGTGTTCTGGGGTCCCTCTAGACGGCTGCTAGACCTGCCACCCTGGGGCTAAAACCTCGGCTCAAGAGAACCTGGGCTTGGCTCTCATGGACCTGGGTTTGGATCCATGTCCTCTGCGCTGCTGGCTCCCAGAGCACTGCCCTGGTCCTTCCTGCAGGGCTGTTGGGCTGTCCTCAGCGGGAAGTTAGCTTCTCTGTGTCATTCTGTAGGTGCTGGGCTCCAGAAGTTGTTCAGAGTCCCCTTTTACATAGTTTGGAGGTAATCTGGGGGCAGAGTGGCTTGGACACACTGTTTCTACTCCACCATCTAATAGCTTATACATTAAGGGATCGAAGGGCTTGGAATATGATATTCTGGAGGTCAAAGGAGGATTAAAATCAAGAATCAAAAGTGGACATGGAGAATTCTAGTGGGAGGATTTTCCTGGATGATGCCATGCTGACTGAAACCCACTGCCCTAGAGGAGTCTGGATTGTTCCAAACTTCTCTCAGGTCCTTCAGACTACAGCAAAAGGTGATGTTCTCTTAAGCCCTTGATTCTACAGCTTGGAAGAATATGGTTATGGGGTGACCTTATAACATCATGGCAGAAATAGTACCAGCTTCTCTGGCTATGTTGGACTTACTTTTCCACTCTACAATGAGGAGAAAGATACTATCTTAGATTGGCCAGTGGAAAACAGGCAGGCCATCATGACAGTTGTTGATAATGATCCTGATGCCATTCAGAGAAAGTCATCAAGTGTGGTGTTCACCACCTCTAAGGACCATATGTCTTCAGCAATAAATACTTATATCATCTGGGGCAGACCATTAATTATGGGGACCTAAGACAAGGACTGTGACTTTTATAAAAAACATCTCTTGGGGCTGGAGCACCATCATTCCTCACATGAAGCTACAAAAGCAGAGTATCATTAAAGATGACACACTTGTCATTTTTGTGGATTTTTAAGATATGACCCACCTTACCCAGACAGAAGTTCCTGTGACCAGAGTGAGGCAAAACTCCTCAGGTCTGATTCTACAAAGTCATGAGCTTCAAACAGCCCAGAAGAACTCCAGGACAGTGACATTAGAAGAAGACCAACCTAACAGCCTGTTTGCTAGACCTGAGAGGTAGAAGTTGTTTGTAGAGAACACAAGCCACTTGGAGGATCACAACTGGCCACAGTGCTTCAGAAACCCATGTGATCCAAACCCTTGTCAGAATGAAGGGAGCTGTGTGAACGTGAAAGGAATGGCAAGCTGCAGATGTGCCTCTGGACATGCCATCTTTTATACTAGAGAACACTGTCAGGCTATGCAAGTTCATGGAAGCGGCTGTTCAAAAGGGTGCCATCACGGGCAAACTATTGAGATCTTTGGAGGAGTTCTCCCACAACTACTTTTCCTTCTCTCCTTCTAAGTTAGAGACTTAGAGACTAAGTCGCTTACTACCACCTTAATTCTAAATTGGCACCCTCTGAAGTGATCATCTCTCTTGCTTCTTAATGCCTTAATTTGAGTCCAGCACTAAAGGAAGTAGGAACTCTTTGGCTCTTATTAAAGGTACAAGTTACAAGATGAAGTAGAGTGAATTCTGCTACAAAATTTAAACTTTCCTTTGTAGCAAAAGGCAAAGCTTGAGATTGGATCTTTAATAATAATAGTAATAATAATAGTGGACATTCGTATGGTACTTTAAGGTTTGCAAAGCACTTTTACATATGTTATTTCATTTGATCCTCATACCAATCTTTAAAAGTGGGTACTATTGGGGCGGCTAGGTGGTGCAGTGAGTAGAGTACCAGCCCTGGAGTCAGAAGGACCTGAGTTCAGATCCGGCCTCAGACACAACACACACACAAACAAAAACCTAGCTGTGTGACCTTGGGCAAGTTACTTAATCCCAATTGCCCTCCAAAAAAATGGGTACTATTATATTCTTTATTTATAGATGAAGGAAATAATGAAGGCAGTTTAAGTGATTTACCTAGAATCAGAGACTAATGTTTGAAGCTGAATCTGTTTTTGGGTGTTCCCAATTCCAGAACCAGCACTATATCTACTACACCACTTAGTTGGCTCTACTCCATAAAGGGCCTTTGTACCAAGAGATTAAAAAATGTATTAAATAAAAAAAACAACCACATATATATGTATATGTGTGTGTATATAAGTTTATAGAGGGGGATATATGTGTATAAGTACATATGTGAGTGTGTGCATATATTTGTACATGTATACATAGACAGAGGGCACAGGGTTAGTTGAATAAGAAGGGATGATATTGAAAAAATAAAATTAAGCGTGGAGAGAGGTATATGAGAGGAGATAGGGAGATAAAGAATAGGGTAAATTATCTCATATAAAAGAGGCAAGAGAAAACTGTTATACAGGAAGGGAAGAACAGGAAGGTGAAAGGCAATGGGTCAACTGTACTGAATTTGGCTTAAGGAGGGAATAACATACACATTCAATTGGGTATGTTACCCTAAAGGAAAGTAGAATGGAAGGGGATAAAAGGGGACATGATAGAAAAGAGGACAGACTTGGGGGAAGGTTAGTTAGGAGACACACTTTTGAAAAGGGGCAGGATCAAAGTAGAAAATAGAATAAATTGGGGGGGGTGATAGGATGGAGGGAAATATATTTAGCCTTTCACAATATATCTACTATGAAAATGTTTTGCATAATGACACACGTACAACCTATATTGAATTGCTTACCTTCCCAGTGGGGGTGGGTGAGGAGGGAAGAAGGAAAAGAAATATCTGGAACTCAAAGTTTTAAAAACAAATGTTTAATTTTTTACATGCACCTGGGAAATAAGATATACAGGCAGTGGGGTATAGAAATCCATCATTCCCTACTAGACAGTTATAGTGGGAAAGGGGGATAATATAAGAGAGAGCAGATTTGGGAAAGGGTATTCAGTAGGCTTGCTATTTTGGTCTGGGGTAAAGGAAAGATAGGGAGAAAATGTGTAACTCAAAATCTTGTGGAAATGAATGTTGAAAACTAAAAATAAACAAATAATAAGAAAAAAAGAAATAGTCTTGGCTTTTATGTTGAAGGAAACAAATAATTTTGAGCACCCTGGTTCTCAAGTATGTTCATATTTGATGCCATTAAAGCAAAAATACCTGAGATGAAGATATAAACAGTTGTTTTTAATCAATTGAAAATTATACAAATTGCAGAATATATAACAATGTTGTCTAAAGTGTGTTGGGAAGATGCTTATGTTTACTGGATTTAAAGATTTAAAGCTTTTTAGAAAGCATGAATGAAATATGTCTCTTACAGGATTATAGTCAATAAACTCCAGTGTTTTAGATCTAGTCTTCTATATATGAAATAGGAATCAGAATTTCCATGGAAAAGTGTAAGACTTACAATGGGGGCGCTTTAAACTCCTCAGAGGCTCAGTGATCGTACTGACCCTGCGGTGAGACCTTCCCCTAGGCAGCCACCAGCCCGCCGGACGCCACACTCTGCCTCAGGCCTCGTGACCCACCGCCTCCTCGTGTTTTCCTCTATAGTCCCGGGCACATAGTATGATCATTAGGTGTTCAGTTTCCCCACAACTTTCTATGGAAAATCAAGGGAAGTGGGCCATGGTTGCTGTGAGCAACTTTGAAGAGCGGGACACCTTTAGAGAAGCTTGATCAAGGTGCCATCATCGTGAGACCCTCCAGATCAGGACTCTGGCAGAGTTCCTCTATCTCGTCTTGCTCAATCAGTGGAGGCTATCTTTCCATTTTTCCTCTGCCTCCTGGGAAGTAGCAGAAGGCCTGCATCAATCATGGTTGGATTTAAGCCTACAGATGTGCCCCCAACAGCCACCGTCAAGTTCCTTGGGGCTGGCACTGCTGCCTGCATTGCTGACCTCATCACCTTCCCCCTGGACACAGCCAAAGTCCGACTGCAGATTCAAGGAGAGAGTCAGGGGGCTGTCCGAGCTTCTTCTACCACTGCCCAGTATTGGGGTGTCATGGGCACCATTCTGACCATGGTCAAGACTGAGGGCCCTGGCAGCCTGTACAATGGGCTGGTGGCTGGGTTGCAATGCCAGATGAGTTTTGCCTGTGTTCGAATTGGCCTTTATGACTCTGTCAAGCAGTTCTACACCAAGGGATCTGAGCATGCAGGCATTGGGAGCCACCTCCTGGCAGGCTGCACCACAGGGGCTCTGGCAGTCGGTGTAGCCCAACCCACAGATGTAGTGAAGGTACGTTTCCAGGCCCAGGCTCGTGCAGGTGGCAGCCGGAGATACCAGGGTACAGTGGATGCCTATAAGACTATCGCCAGAGAAGAGGGCCTTCAGGGCTTATGGAAGGGAACTTCACCCAATGTTGCCCGCAATGCTATTGTCAACTGTGCTGAGCTGGTGACCTATGATCTCATCAAAGATGCCCTTCTGAAGGCCCACCTTATGACTGATGACCTTCCATGCCACTTTATATCAGCCTTTGGGGCTGGCTTCTATACCACCATCATTGCTTCCCCTGTGGATGTGGTCAAGACGAGATACATGAACTCTGCCGCAGGCCAGTATGCCAGTGCTGGCCACTGCGCCCTCACCATGCTTCGGAAGGAGGGACCCCAAGCCTTCTACAAGGGGTTCATGCCTTCCTTCCTCCGCTTGGGCTCCTGGAATGTAGTGATGTTTGTCACCTATGAGCAACTAAAACGGGCCCTGATGGCCACTCGTACTTCCCGGGAAGCTCCCTTTTGAGCCCCCTCCTGCTAGCTTTATGCCTTATTCCTCCCTCCCCCCCAGTCCATACCCCATCCTGCCTCCTCCCCTCCCATTTTATTTTCCCCTTACTCCTCTCCTCCCCTGCCTTAGCAGTGAAGGAACTCCTTACACTCCCCCTGCCTTAGAGTTAACCCCATTTAAACCTTCTCCATCCAGCCCACTTCTTCTGCCATTGTAGCCTCATTCAGTTCTTAAGCTCCTTACTTCTAATAAAGCCAGACCAGAAAAAAAAAAAGACTTACAATGGGAAGATCTGGGTTCTAATCTTGCTAATGTTGCCATGATAAAATTGAAAGTTTACTTAGTTTCACTTAAGCTCAGTTTATTGATGATTTATCTATCTATATAATGATGATAATGATACTTTTATCATAACACTTAAATGAATGTTAGAAAGAAAAGTGATAGTCCCTCTAGACAATGCCCTTTTTAAACTACTACTTGTGTATTAATATTCAGTTCAGAATGCTAATATCATAGAAGGATATTAATAAGTTGGAGAGTTGAAGAGGAGGACAAATTGTTGAAGGATTCCATATGAAAATTAATTGAAAAACAATAACTGTGTTTGATGAAACCTTTCTCATTATGAAAATAATTGAAGAAGGGTACATGGCATATGTTCACAGGTATACATGGATAGAGGGCACAGGTTGAATTTGATGGGAAGGGATGATTATTATTTTTTTTTTGGAGGGCAATTGGGGTTGGGTGACTTGCCCAGGTTCACGTGGTTGGGTTTTTGTTTGTGTGTTGGGTGTCTGGGGCCGGATCCGAGCTCGGGTCCTTCTGGCTCCAGGGCTGGCTCTCTGCTCTCTGCGCCACTTAGCCGCCCCAAGGAAGGGATGATTCTTAAGGGCTGAAGTCAAGAGGTGAGAGAGGAAAGTGGCAAGAGGAGATGGAGAGAGACAGGGTAGGGCAAACTATCTCATGTAGAAGAGGCAAGGGGAAGTAGTTGCAGGGGAGGGGAAGAACAGGAAGGCAAAAAGGCAAAAGCATATTCTCATTGAAGTTGGCTCAAGGAGAGAATCACATACATACTAAATGGAATATCTTACCCTCACTCACTCTCCTGAGTAGGGGAAAGGGGGATGAGAGGGGGGATGATGGAGGGGAGGGCATTCTGGGGAGAGGGGAGGTTAGAAGTACCCACTATCAAAGAGGGACAGGATCAAAGTAGGGAATGGACGAGGTGGGAGGTGAGACAGGTGGGAGGGAAATATAAGCAGTCTTTTACAATGTATCTACTATGGTAATGTTTTGCATAGATATACATGTACAACACATACTGAATTGCTTATCTTCTCAGAGGGAGTGGGTGACAAGGAAGAATGGGAATGGATCTGAAAATCAAAGTTTTAAAATTAAATGTTTCATAAGATGTCCAGGCAGTGGGGCTTAGAGATTCACCTTGCCCTAATGGCAAAGTCGAAGGGGGTATGGGAGAAGATATGGGAGAGAGCAGATTGAATGAGGGGATATCTAGTGGGACTGCTATTCTGGGGTGGTGGGTAAGGAAAAAATGGGGGAAAATGTAACTCATAATCTGGTGGAAATGAATGATGCAAACCAGAAGTTAATAAAGCATTTGTTTAATTAAAAAAAAAGGAAATTAATTGAAAGGACAAAGAAATCTTAGCCTTGAAAAGGGAAAAATAAGGAAAACACATGGCTAATATTTAAAAGGGATGTCACGCTGAATAAGAATTATATTTGTTCAGTTTCAGTCCAGAAATAGAAAAGATGAAAGTTGTATAATCAAATATAGACTTAACACCAGGGGAAGCAAACAAACAAACAAATGAACAAAAGAAGATAAGTTAATATGCACAGCTATCCAAAAGTGGAAGAGGCTCCTTCGTAAATAACCAGTCACCTCTCCTTGGAAGTCAAGTTGAAATTTGAAGACTTTTCAAATATACCATACTGCCAATTCCTTTTGCCTATGAGTTGTATCAATATCCCCTGAAACCCTCTCTAACTCTCAATTTTTGTGGTTTTGTGTAAACCTTTAAAAGGGTATCAAAATTTTAACTAGTATCATTAAAATTTCTCAATTACTTGATTAGCTAAAGCCCCATCTTCTCAGTTTTTCCTGATGACTAGAATATAGAAATAAATAAATGCAAAATTAAATGCTTGTGAGATTGTATCAATTAATTCCATTACTCTTCTTAATTTTGTTCAGTTTTGATTAAAGCATTTTAGGTAGATTGATGGATTTTATTTTATTGGAGTGACTGACAGAATTACAAACACATGGTCACACATCAATATTCTAGGTAAATTGTCTTCTTACCAGAGGTTCACAATTTAAATTGTAACAACCTTATATGTGTGCTAGTGTTTGACTTCAAAATTACAGTATCACTTCTTAGGAACTAGCAGGTAACTCTGAGACCACATCCCATTTAGTAATCAGTCTCTGTTTGACTCTAGAACCCACATTCCATGCATTCAACGTAGAATTGCATGTAAAGATCTGACCTTTTTCCCTTCCTACTTTACAGTCCCTCCCCAATATTCTATCCATGCTCCTAATTATCCTCATTTTTCTGTTATCTTCATTATTTAGCTCCCATTTCTCATTTTATTTCCCCTATGTAATAACCGCCAAATGCTTTATAACAAATACACTCAATTGTTATATTTCACTGTCAACACACCCAATGTCAGTGTTAATATAATGTAGTAATGTTCTTTAAATAGTCTGTAAGGGTGATTAAATAGTGTGAATTCCTGAGTGAAAGCTGCAGTTGTCTTTCTTCTTAATGTATTCTCAAACTTAACTACCAGTGATCAAAGGAGACAGAGACAGACAAGAGGAAGGAATACTTGTATCATCATTCAATTCAGAAATAAATTAATAATGGATGGTATTTCAGAACTAACCAAAATAAGAGACAATGTTGTGATAGTGTTGCTCAGTAAGAACAGTGTAAGGCCTGGGTTTTAAGACTTTTACCCCCTGACCTATTATGTAACTTGAGCGCCCTTTTCTTACCTTCAGGCAAGATAATATCTCTAATTTCTATGAAATATTTTAGTAGTTTGATAGATATGACATAGTATAGGTTAATTAATTTAAGTAAGATTATTAATTTTATTATATTATCTCAGCCTACCCAGGAACAATTGATATTTTTCCAATAGTTTAGATCTGTCTTTATTTGAGTGAAAAGTGGTTTTAATTGTGTTCATACAGTTCCTGGCTTTATCTTGGCAGATAGGATCTGAAATATTTCAAAATGTCTACAGAAATTTTAAAAAGAATTTCTTTCTATCTTTTGCCCTTAGGCTTTGTTAGTAATATATAGGGGAAAAAAACCTGATGAATTTGTCTGGGTTTATTTTATATTCTGTGACTTGTTTAAAGTTGTTAATCATTTTAAGTGTTTTTTTAGTTGATTCTCTAGGGTTCTCTAAGTATAACATCATATCATCTATAAAGAATTATAGCTACTAAGCTACTAAAATATTTTATAGACCTAGAAAAAATAATAACAAAAGTTACCTGAAAGAACAATGACCAATAATATCAAAGAATTAATTAAAATGCAAAAGAAGGGGGTCTAGGTATACCAGATTTAAAATCATATTATAAGGAATCAATCATCAAAACCATTAGGTTCTGGGGGTGGCTAGGTGGCGCAGTGAGTAGAGTGCTGGCCCTGGAGTCAGAAGGACCTGAGTTAGGATCCAGCTTCAGACACAACACACACAAACAAAAACCTAGCCGTGTGACCTTGGGCAAGTTACTTAACCCCAACTGCCCTCCAAAAAAAAGCAAAAAAAACAAAACAAAACTATTAGGTTCTGGCTAATAACTAGAGTGTTAGTTAAATCAGTGAAAAAGGTTAAATACTGAAGAGAGTAGCAAGTAACTATAGTAATCTACCATTTGATAAACCCAAACACTCCAGCTTCTGGTATAAGAAATCACATAAACTGCTGAATGAAAACCATTTATGCCAGCTTTTTTAGTAGTGGTAAAGAATTGGAAGTTGTAGGGATGCCCATTAATTGGGGAACAGTTGAAAATGTTGTGGTATAGGAATATAATGGAATACTAATGTGCTATAAGAAATGATGAGCAAATAAATTTCAGAAAAACCTGGAAAGACTTACATGAGTTTATGAGTGAAGTGTGCAGAACCAAGAAAACCTTGTATAAAGTAACAGCAACTTTGTGTGATGTCCAACCGTGATAGATTTAGCTCATTTCAGAAATATAGTGATCCAAGACAATTAAAAAATTCTCAGGAGGGAAAAAAGAATTATGGAGTATGAATGCAGATTGGAGCACATTATTTTAACTTGATTTTGTTTTTCTTTCTTATACTTTTAAAAATGTTGTTCTGATTCTTCTTTCACAACATGATTAATGCGGAAATGCATTTACCATGATTGTACATGAATAGCCTATATTGAATTGTTTGCTGTTTTGGGGAGGGGAGAAAGAAAAATCTGGAACTTGAAATCTTTTATAAATGAGTGTTGAACCAAACTTTATATGCAACTGAAAAAAAAACACTACTGAGTGATGATTCTTTTTAAGTAAGCATATGGTGACTCCATAAACCTTCCCTTTTCCATCCATTCTATAAGGCAATAACATACTATTGAAAAAGTTTATAAGGCATAAATTATTAGTCATTGTACAGTCATTGGTATTTTATCACTTCAGAATATTGTTTTTTTTATTCTTTTTTCATATATTTTGTATCCTTTTGTCATATCTGCCCTTTTAAAACCCTGAAGCATTTCATTTATTCTATTCTGACGTCCATTCATCATTTGGTTTCAATTCAGTATTGCTCTCCAAAATCTGGGCAACTTCATTCAACCCAACAGCTAGTCCAGCATGGTACCTTTATTTTCCTAGTACCTTCAATTTAATTGAAATCAATTATCCACAGGCTGTTTGATTAAGGTCTACATAGACTCAATTGTTCTGCAAATTATCAAACAAGGAGTTTGATAGTCTTTTGATAAAATTATTCAACTCTTTTTTCATGCCATTGGTCATTAAAATTTCTTTTAAGAAGAATATTTATGTGTTGAAAATCCATTTAGTACTTTAGAGAAAATAGTCCATTTTCCCTTATGTGAGGAGAACTTTTTTTTTGCCTGCAGATTAATGTTTTTGTGGCATTAAAATCATCAGTAAACAATCTCATTAAACTCCATTTGAATGAAGAAGCAATGATGCAAAAGCAACAAATTTCTGCATACAGATGGTATATTATCTCATATCTAGTATAATGGTTATGATTGTGTTTATTTTTACATAGGTTTTACTGTTACTTTCCTGAAGGCTGCCATTTGTCTACCATGCATTATGTTTTGAGGTCCTCTTATATAATGTATCACTTGCCACAGTAATGAATTGTCATAACCTGTTGTCACTGGTCAGCAGACCCAACATTTTGAATTTCATTTGTAGAATTCTAAGAGATTTTTTCTAATTTATTGTGTTGCTATTATGACTGGGACAACCTGTCTCTTGAGTTAAGTTAATTTTGTTTTGCAGAAATAAAACCAGACCAAAAATAAAAGACCTTTGTGTTATTCTAGGCTGTGCTAGATACAGCATTGACCATCAGAGGACATAAGGCAATTGGCTTAACTTCTTTGAACCTCAGTTTCAAATGTTAGTGTAAAAAAACATTTTTCCTCAGGGGTAGACTCATGTCTAAGTAGTCTAGGATTTTCTCTGGATTACATCTAGATATTTGGAGAGTATTATGATGGTGTTTCTGAGAGGTAGATTTGAAAATGAAAATTGGGAAGAAGATGAGAGGGAAAAAAGCAGAAAACAGAAGGGCAGCAAAATTACAAGAAATGGCATGCTGTAGTATAGCAAGCTATATCCAACCAAGAGATATTAGAGACTTTCATGACTTTTCTTCCCTTGAATTTAGATATTGGATAGTGAGATGACCATAATATATAATAGCATCATAATTATTTATCATTCATGCTGTCACCTGGCTTGTAGACATAGATTTTCTTGTATTTTCCATATCCTGGGCAAACCTCAATTTCTAAGGGTCAACATAATCTGGAAATAGTGGTTATATTACCTTAGCATCAACTATTTCTATGATGATGGGTGAGTTAAGCCAATGTTTCCTGATTCTCTAGATCAGGACTTAATTTTTTTCCACTGCTGAACCCTTTGCATGTTTTGACAGTGTTCATTGACATTGCACAGTGAAAAGTAAAAGTACTGTCGGTTCAGAATCAAGACTTTAGTGAAATTTCATGATAGAACATGGAGAAGCACTGTGAGGAACTCCTTGGCTCATACATGTTTGATTTTAAATTAATTTTGTTGTTGTTGTTGTGCTTTCAGAAACTTACTTTTGACAATATTTTCCCCTAAATCCACAGTTTGAGAGCTGCTCTAGATTAACCTTTGGGTCAGCATCAGATCAAAAGAACCAAGATTGGATTGCTCAACTTTCAATGCATAGAGTGTAGGTAGGAAAATTTGTAGTTTTGTCAGGGACAAAAGTGTTAGGAATAGTTGCTGCTGATGTATTTCCTAGTTGTGACAGTGCCTGATCTCTTAAGGAGAAATTTATTGTCTTTTAGTATGATTTTAGGTTCAAGTTATGTATTAACTATAGCTGGATTTAAGAGAAGAGAATTTATAGTGGGATGTGAACTAAGAAAACAAGAATAACTTAAATGCAAGAATAACAAAAGGGGAAAGTGGTCTTACATCCTTAATATAATTGGTTACTCTTATTATATCAATCATAATATTTATACTACTTGCCTTACAAGTTTGTGAGTAAACAACTGTGCAATTAAAAAAAAGTATATTAATTTATATTTTTTTATTCCTTTCTGTAATTGATTCCATTCTGTAACTGCCTAAGCCATGTTTTTAAGTTCAGGAGTTCAGCTTTCCTCTCTCAGCTAAGTTGTCTCATAAATCACCTCAATTCAAAGAAACTTATCATCTGTACACGTCTTACTGCCCATGCACAATTAAGGGGGACCTTTTATCTTACTAACTGCCAATGTGCAATTAAGGGAGATCAGTAATCTCTCTAACAAGCCTGGTAAGATATAGGTGAGTGCCAAAGAGTTTGCTCTTTCTGCATCACTGGCTTCCTTTATCAAAGCCTGGTATGATGTTACTGTGACATTAACTGGTCATGCAGATGTACACCACTAATAAGCTTTCTATAACAACAAGGTGGAAGGAGGGGTTTTTACTAGCCTGGTATTCCAAACTTCCATGCAATCATATTGTTTTCTATTATCTATAATACTTCAGACTTTGTAAATGATCATATTGTTTTCCATCTGTGATGCTTCTAGTTCTTTGTTCTCCTACACTTTCCAAAATTATCTGAAGGTTAGTAAGGTCTACCTTGTGGTTTCATTGCTGACTGGAGCCAAAAGAACCATTTTATTGGTAATTGCTAGTATTACTAATGAATTTAAAATACTTGTAACTTTGTGCCTCAGTTTATCATAGTTTCAATTATAACATAATTCTCAAAGCTCTATATAAACACATATCTCTCCTTACTATTTTTATGATTATTATTTTCAAAAAGTAGGACCAAGATTAAAAGCAAAGATATCTATATCTCTCTGGATTAAGTAAAAAAAGAATAGCCTCCTCACCTACCAATATCCTTTTGAAGAAAACAAAAAAAGAAAAATCAAATATTCAAAGAACTTCAAACTCTATAGAAAGCATTTTATGGCTTTTTGTCATATACATTTAGTAAATGAATAGCCTGTAGAACTCATATACATCAATGATTTCCAAATGTGAGCTTTAAACATTTCTCACATTACTTGATCACATATCACACAATTTTCTCCAAATACATCATCATCATCATCACCACCATCACCATCACCAACATCATATTGATTTCTATGAGAGATTTTTATTTTCTATTTTTTTTTTATTTTAACAAATGCTTTATTAACTTCTGGTTTACACCATTCACTTCCACCAGATTTTGAGTTGCAATTTTCCCCCATTTTTCCCTATCCACAACCCCAGAATAGCAGTACCATAAGATATCCCCTCATTCAATCTGCTCTGTCCCATATCTTCTCCCATACCCCCTTCGACTTTGCCATTAGGGCAAGGTGAATCTCTGTGCCCCAATGCCTGCACATCTTATCTCCCAATTACATGCAAAATAGTACTAATAATAGTATTTATATACATTTGAAACATTTAATTTTAAAACTTTGAATTTCAGATCCATTCCCTTCCTCTCTTGTCACCCACTCCCTCTGGGCAGATAAGCAATCCAGTATGTGTTGTACATGTATAGCTATGCAAAATATTACCATAATAGATATATTAGAGATATATGTACATGTATAGCTAGGCAAAACATTACCATAATAGATATATAAGAGAAGTATAAAAGACGGCTTATATTTCCCTTCCACCCATCCCAGCCCCCACCTGGTCAATTCCCTAATTTGATCCTGTCCCTCTTCAAAAGTGGGTATTTCCAACCTTCCTTCCCCCCCCCCCCCAGAATGCCCTCCCCTCCATCATCCTCCCTCTCATCCCACTTCCCCCTACTCTCCTGCAGGGTGAGATACCCAATTTAGTATGTATATGATTCTCTACCTGAGCCAAATTCAATGAGAGTATGGTTTTGCGTTTTTGCCTTCCTGTTCTTCCCCTCTACTGTGACTACTTCCCCTTGCCTCTTCTACATGAGATAGTTTACCCTACCCTGTCTCTCCCCATCTCCTCTTGCCACATTCCTGCCTCACCTCTTAACTTCACCCCTTAAGAATCGTCCCTTCCCAACAAATTCAATCTGTGCCCTCTATCCATGTATACCTGTAAACATATATGCACACATTTGCATATGTATTCATATGCCTATATACCCTTCTTCAATTATTTTCATAATGAGGAAGGTTTTGTCAGACACAGTTATTATTTTTCCATGTAGGAATGTAAATAGTTCAACTTTGATACATTCCTTTTGATTTCTTTTCTCTGATTACCTTCTCAGGCATCTCTTGCTTCTTGTGTCTGGATGTCAAATTTTCTATTCAACACTGTTTTTTTTTTTTTTTCCTGAAGAATGCTTGAAAGTCCTCTATTCCAAAGAATGACCATATTTTCCCCAGAAACAAGAAACTCAGTTTTGCTGGGTAGGTGATTCTTGGTTTTAATCCCAGCTCTTTTGACCTCTGGAGTATCATATTCCATGCCCTTAGATCCCTCAGTGTAGAAGCTGCCAGGTCCTATGCCATTCTGCTTGTGTTGAAATTGCTGTTTCCTGGCTGATTGTAATAATTTCTCCTTGATCTGGGAAATCTGGAATCTAGCTATAATCTTCCTAGGAGTTTTTCTTTTGGTATCTTTTTCAGGAGGCGATCGGTGAATTCTTTCAACATCTATTTCCCCTTCTGGTTCTAAAACATCAGGGCAATTTTCCTTGAGAATTTATTGAAGGATGATTTCTAGGTTCTTTCTTTGATCATGGCTTTCAGGTAGTCCAATAATTTTTAAATTATCTTTCCTGGATCTATTTTCCATGTCAGTGTTTTTTTTTTCCCCATGAGATATTTCACATTGCCTTTTATTTCATATTGCCTTCATTTGTTTGGATCTGTTTAACAGCATCTTCATTTCTCATAAAGTCACTAGATTCCATTTGCTCCAGTCTAACTCTGAAAGAATGAATCTCCTCAGTAAGCTTTTGAGATTCTTTTTTCCATCTGTCAACATTGGGTTTTTAAGGCATTCTTCTCCTCATTGACCTTTTGGGCCTCCTTTGCCATTTGAGTTAGTCTATTTTTAAGATGTTATTTTCCTCAGGCAGGCTGTTGACTGTCACCACTTCATACTTTTCTTGCATCTTTCTCATTTCTCTTTCCAATTTCCACCCCCCCCATTTCTCTTATCTGCTTTTTAAGGCCCTCTATGGCCTGTAGCCAGCTTGTATTTTCATTTGGGGCTTTTGGTTCAAGAGTTCTGACCTCACAGCCCTCCTCCTTTTCCATGCTTTGATCCTCTTTGCCCCCAAAATAGGAGTCTAATGTTGCATTTTTCTGTTTATTTTGTTTCCTTTGTCTAGGCATGTTGCCACTTAATTACTTAATTTTTTGGCTTGTTCCCACAGTAGGACTCTGCCACCAGATAGGAGAGCTTCCATCCCAAACATTGGGGTCTTCACAACTTCTGGAGGTTGGGTGGCCTCTGTAAAACCTCCACCCGCTCTGGGAAGTTGAATACCATCACCAGACCTCCCCCCACAGACCAAAATCCAGATCCAAGCAGGTTAAAGCAAGAGTGATTCACATGTAGACTGATTGCTGTATCTCCCTACAGTTCAAAGACCAGGAGCAGGAGCTGCCACTAATGCTGCAAAAAGGCCTCTGTATTGCGTTTACTCAGCCACTTTTTGCCCCAGGGGAGGAAGCCAATGCATTCCCCAAATCCTGGTCCCAAAGTCCATAGGGCAGTAACCTCTCACTTTGTCTTAGGCATATCTGTGCTGATAATTCTGGAATCGCCACAGCTGCTGGTGTTCTGGGGTCCCTCCAGCTGGCTACTGGCCGGGTCACCATGGGGCTAAAACCATGGCTCATGTGGGCCTGGGCTCAGCTCCCAGAGTGTTGAGCTGTGCTGTGCTGGTCACTCCCTGCAGGGCTGCTGGGCTGTCCTTGGTGGGAAGTTAGCTTCTCTGTGTTGTTCTGTGGGTACTGGGGCTCCAGAAGTTGTTCAGAGTCCACCTTTTACATTGTTTGTAAGTGGTGTGGGGCAGAGCACCTTGGAAGTGTTGTTTCTACACTGCCATCTTGGCTCCACCCCCTCTATGAGACACTTTTAAAAGTTTAAGTGCAATGCTTTAATGCAAAAACACAATAGGCAATAGATGAACTTTGATCTAAATATATTTAATTTAGTTCACATTCTTCACTTTCCTCTTAATTTCAGGAGCCTTCTTTCTTCCAAAAGAATGTATAGTTTAATGATATTTAAGAAAAGTTGTCTTTCAGCATTTTAAGTAAAATCTCTTTTTTCCTAACTCCATCTCTTGGTTGTTTTTTTTTTTTTTTCAGGAAAAAAGCATTCACAGACTCTTAAAAAGGATCTTTAAAAAGCAAGCACTTTGCAGCTTGAGATTGTTGCAGAAATACAACTTTTTTCTTGGGGGATTTCTATGAATGAAAGCATGTTACAAAAACAATAGTCTTACCTTTTGCTGAATTAATTTTCAGGGCATGACTACTACTACTACTACTACTACTACTACTACTACTACTACTACTACTACTACTACTACTACTACTACTACTATGACTATCTCCTTTACACTAAGCTAGACTTTATTGTTGAACCTCCGTGGTCTTTCTTCACACTGTTTTGCTGGCTTTTCAGTTCAATTCAATATATATTTATCAACAGCCTATTATGTGTCAGAGATTGTGCTAAATTTATTTTCTCTACCTTGTTTTTATTGATGATTATTTTAGAATTCATACTATGTATTCCAGCTTAATTCCAGCATCTCACACCTTACTGTTGAATTATTTTAGAACCTCTATTGGCTGGGATCCTGCTTGTACTGCTGAACAGTTCCATGATTTGGACGTTGTATTCAATTTTTTTCCTGGAGAATGAATCACTTAGTATTTGCAGGTTAAGGATTCAGTTAAGAGTAGATATGCTCTTATTACTCTTTGGCTAATCCCCAACTATATTCTGACCTGGTCTCCATACCAGTAGGGGTCAGCTGGAATCAACAGCAACATAGAGAAAAAGGATTTTATAAAAATTTAGATGCAAGAAAAGTGTTTTCCCTATCATTTAATGAGTGAGTAGTTTTCTGTTGAACAATTTATAGTGTTGTCACTTCCTTCTTTCCCCAAACATTTTTGTTAACTATTTCTCTATCTTCAGACTTCAGCAGTTGGGTTAAATCAAGAAAACATACTCAATATCACAAGTCAAGAAAACAAAAATCTGTCATAAAGACTAAATCTCCATATTAAAAAAGAAAATCTTATTTCTCTTCATCAACTTTATAAATAAAGGTTCATGTGGTCCTATGACATATATGGCACTATAATAAATTCTAGACATGAAAAGAGATAAAAGACATGTGTCTGCCCTTGAAGGTTATTGTATGCATATTGTTAGGAGGACAGAAGGATTAATGTGCTAATTTGACTTAATTCTGCTTTATTGGTTTCTCAAAACCTAAATGGCTCCTCACTTATGATAGAATAAACTTTAAACCCTTGATGTAGTACTTTATATTCTGGTTTCCATCCTCTCTAGCCTTAGTCAATATTTTTTCCCATCACATACTCTGTGTTCTAGCCAAACTGAACTACTGGTTATGGCCTCTACATATCTAATACTTTTCCATTTCCAATGCACATCCTAATGTCAAAATTTCTACCTTTTGAAATTTCATCTATTCTATCAGGCACAAATAAAATGATGGCTTCATGAAGTCTCCCTTTATCAATAAGAAATTATTCCTTCTTCCCATGAACTTTTTATAGTATTTTGTTCATAGTTCTTTCAGTGTAATTATTCTTTATTTTAATCATTTGTATACATATCATATTTCTCCTTTTTTTAGAGGGCAATTGCGATTAAGTAATTTGCCCAAAGTCACACATCTAGGTTTTTATTTGTGTGGGTTAAGTGTCTGAGGTCAGATCCGAACTCAGGTCCTTCTGACTCCAGGGCTGACGCTCTACTCACTGTGCCACCTAGCCACCCCACATATCATATTTCTACTATTAAAGTTTTGCCTTTAAAGATTGGAAGAGTGTCTTATTTCTATATGTTCTATAGTCCCTGCTCTCATTTTATACGGTGCATCAAAAATACAATATGTTAAAATATATTAATGTCCAAATGGATGTTATAGGGAATGAAAGACACAGGGACTCAAAATGCAATGGCAAACATGCAATGTTCTCTTAAGTCCAAGACCATGACTGAGAAGAAAACAAAAGCTACAGCCAGCATATTGTTATATAAAGCTAAAAAGTGGGTGATTGTGATAATAGTATCATTCTTTTGCTGTATAAATTACTTTATCATATTTTCACTTTGTGACTGTGAGGTAGTTGAGCCAATATTGTTATACCTATTTCACCTTGGGAAACTGAACTTCACAGGGGGTAAGTGATTTTCCAAGATCTAGTAAATGGTGGAGTCAGGATTCTAAACCAGGTCTTCTGAAAACAGATTCATTATACTTTCTAATATTTCATGCAATTTCTCATCATGCTAGGAAATCATCATTAAGTCAGCATATATGTAATGTATATATATATATGTATATACACATACACACATACGTAATGATGTGTGTAGTTACATATTCCACTGCACATATACATATGTGTAAAATACATACATATGTATGCATGCCTATATTCAATATTCAGTGAATATGTGCATATACGAATGAACTTGTATGTATATGTATACGCACAAAAATGTTTAAACATATATATGCATGTGAGTATATACATAAATATTTATGCATAACTGTATACACACAGTCTTGACCAAAGAATCAAAGACATTCATAATTTTTAAAATACTCAGGGTACAATTCCAGACTACACATCCCCTCATCCTTGGGGTGAAGGAAACTTTATTCATTTTTGTTGCATACTAATGTGCGAGAGCTAGACAAAAATTTCCATAATGTAAAAAGGTAAAAAAAGTAATATTCTTCCAATCAGTTCTCATATGTAAATACCAAGGATGATGATTAAACATTGAGTCTAAAATTTGCTATTGCCTAAGTAAAAATGCAGAGAGATGCTGGTGATGCTGTCATCAACTAACTAATATAATTAAGGAGTAAGAAAAAAAAATACCCACATTATGGAAGGTGATTAAATATTTTTTGTTAATTAATGTAATAAAAAGTATATGTTTTCCTGATTTTCCAGGAAAGATAGAGTTGTGTCTCTGTTCTATGTTAGGTTTATATTCTGCATATGACTTTTACATCCAAGTGTTTAGTTCCCTTCCCAATATACCCCCCTCCATCCTTCTTTTCCATTTTATCAACAAATCAGGAGGATGAAAATGATTTCTCCTTAAATCAGCATTTATATGCTTACTTCTGTACTATATTTTATACCATATAGATATATGTGTGTTTGTATGTACTTCTTATACTTTTCATATAACCGTACCTAAAAGTGGCTATGTTTATATATAACCATATCATGTGCATATATATATATATATGAGCTTGTGTATATATTTACATATGTATATGTGTGTATACACATATATACATGCATACATGTTTGCATATTGTCTCTCTTATTGGATTTTTGAGGGCAGGAACTGCTTTTTCTAAAATTTTATATCCCTGTATCCCTGGCAAGTGGTACAGTATCTGGTACATAGCAGATGATTATTAACTATAGATTGAATGATTGTTTTAACTTTTAGTGATTTGGGGGTTTATAGATGCCTTGCAATCTGTGTAAAAACATAACTAGTGAATAATAAAGATTTCCATGCCTTCTTCATTCAATATGGGAAATACTGTGTCACAGACTTCTTCCTCAAAACGTTGGTAAAAGAAAGAGGGCAGAAGATATTCTGCCTCCTGGTTTAGTTCATGGCACCTGCTCTGTGGGTGAATTGTAGAGTAAATTCATCCTCTGAATGCAACAGGGAAAATCACACAAAATGAGCATGTAGGAAAGAGATATTGTTGCTTTCTAGCAGTTTTTAAAAATACAATCTGTTTTGGCTATGAAGTCAATCAAAGGAGGTTACTCCCACCCATGCAGAAAATCAAGGGTGCTTCATTTAAAAGATCTGGGAATATACAAAGTAAGGCCTATTAAATATGGAAGCACCCAGGGTAGTAATTTTTACTATTTCATTCCTTCCATCCT
This sequence comes from Gymnobelideus leadbeateri, assembly GCA_011680675.1. NCBI lineage: Eukaryota > Metazoa > Chordata > Mammalia > Diprotodontia > Petauridae > Gymnobelideus > Gymnobelideus leadbeateri. The sequence goes on along the minus strand of WOXC01002407.1, from coordinate 98,819 downwards.
CGCTGGATTTGTCTTCAAAATGTCCATACTCACTTTTTTTCCCCTTCCACCCTGTTTTTCAAATTTCTTTTATATGTTGTCCTCCTACATTTGAAGGTAAACTCCTTCAGGGCAAAGATTTGGGGTTTTTTGCTTGTACTTGTGTTCTCAGATATTAACAAAGAGTTTCTGGAACATGGTAGGAAATCTAGAAATTCTTCTTGAGGGATGTTGATTTCCTTATTGCAGAGAAAGATATTCTCTCTCCCCTGTTCCCACATTCTCTTCTAAAATCAAGTTATTCTCAACTTGTTGCAGGACTATGGAAGCAGAAAGAAAGGTGCATTCTATGTATGGTCATCATCAGCCAAAACTATTTTAACCCCTTTTTTCCTCAAAGCAAGTCCTATCCTGATATTGAATTACACTTATAAGTCAGTTATCATATAGAAGACTTCCTTTCTTATATAGATTTATGAATATAAAGTCTGTATGGACTTGAAAGGCATACTATGTATAAGGGGAGAAACATGAGGAATGACAGAGAGAAGCATTCTAAAACCTCTTTCCTATATACCTTCCAAACACAATTAAATTATATTAAAAACAAAACAACAACAGGAACAACAAAACCCCTAAACTTGTGATGATTTTCTTTCAGAGAAGTCCTATATTTAGGAATATGAATGATTCTGAGAACTTAAATAAAACTTGTGAGCTCTGAGTTGCTTAAGCAAGGGTTTTTGTTTTTTCTCCTTCCTTTAAATATCAACAGAAATTCATTTTATTGAAAATTTCGGGTTTATAATTGTGACTCCATAGACAGAAACTTTAGTTTCATTGGTGTAAGGAAGTCTTTATGATGATATTTTTCACCCAATGTTGTGGCACATTAAAGTCTCAGTGATGTTCTTGAGATACTGGGAGGTTAAGTGGCTTGCTCAGATTCCATATACCAGGTACCAGAACATGTTAGAAATAGGATTTCAACTCAGATTTTCCTGATATAAATACTGAATCTCAATCTACTGCATCAAATTTCTAGCAGGTTACCATGAATATACTTCCTAGGTTTCCTAGGAGAGGTGAATAAAAGATGAGATAAGTGGGAATGTCTAACACAGTCTCTTGTCCTATTGAAACTGTGTAACAATTCTAGGTTTATAGTTGCTAAAGAAATTTCCAAGGAATATTACAATTACAATAATAATGCTTAAGATCTATATAGGACAAACCATGTGACAGGCACAGTACTAAGAACTGTACATTCATTATTTCATATCCTTCCAACAACGTAGAAGTTAGGTGCTATTATTATCCTCATTTTATAAATGAGTAAACTGAGGCAAATAGAGCTTAAGTGACTTGCCCAAGGTTACACAACTTCTAAGTACTGGAGATCAAATTTGAATTAAAGTCTTCCTCAATCCAGGACCAGCACTCTACCTAACTACTTATTTGGTTATCATGGGTATCACACACAGAATGTGATCTACAAAGGTATTAATCTTATTAAAATGAGGAGATATGAATGAAAGAGAGAGGATTCATTTTAGAGGAAGGAATATTTATCTAATCCATCTTTCAAGGCCAACTCCTATCATTAAATTATGTTTTCTCTTAGTTTACTTTCAATTCCATATCATTCAAATACCATATTAAGCACCAACAATGGTCTCAGAATTAGATTTTTTATTGTATATACATACTGCATGTTCTGTACCTTAAGATTAAGATATTTAATTGCATTTAAGATCAAGGATCAAGGGAATGTGGAACATGGGAGGAACTGTTAATGAACATTTGTCAAAATATTTGTATTTATTGCCTCTCAACAGTTACTGCACTTCATGTGAAAATGTAGAAAATGCAACCAAAGGTGGGATTTACTTTTTCTCTTTCCATAATAACCAAAATCAAAATACTGTTAAATTACATGATTTTATTAAATTTCTGAAAAGATTCATCATCCATATTTCCTGTCCATATTCTGATCCCTTTCAGTTCTCAACTTGGGAAGATTCAGAATGGTCTTCCAACATGGTCTGCTTTTGTTTTCTTACTGCTAAATTTTATAAGGCTATATAGGTTCTGTTTTCAAAAGAATCAGGATTCACAAAATAAAGGATAAGCATCCTGAGTTAAACCTCACTAAGGGCCTCCATGTGTGGTTCTGCTGCTAACTTCAAAATAGATGGTCCTAAATATATGCTGGCTAATAAAACCCTTCTCAAATGATAATATGACAGATTATTTTGCATGAATACAATTGTTCACAGCTGTACTAAAGATACTTCATAATGCGAAGCAGCATTTTCACTAGACCATTGCATACTGTCACCAAACATTATTTGGCTGATTCCTCTCTGTCCAGTTACTTCAGAACATAAAATGGGCTTAGTGAATTCAAGTGCAGGTGAAGAAGAAATAACATATAAAGCACAGGAAAACAAAGATATAAGTACATATACATATATATGTATATATATACACATACATATATAATTTATATATATACACATACATATATAAGTTTATATACATACATATGAATATATAAGTTTATATACACATATCTATATATACATATATGAGTGTACATATATACATACATACACACACAGATATATATATATATATATATATATATATACATAGTATCCATAGAAATAATTTGAATACAATTGGAAACTTGATATTGCAGAAGGGTATTAATCATTCAGGTTCAAGTGGATGAATGGACTGAGAAAATAAAACAAAACAAAACAAACAAAAAACAATAACAAAAAAAATAAAACAGCCCATCATTTAAATGGGATGAATATCAATTTCATTACCTCAAAATAAAACATGAATACCAAAAAGACATTTGATTTCCTAGACCTTTATATAAGTCCCCTAAATTCTTAACAGCATGGCTTTATAACCGAACTCTTCATATTCATTGAATACTTATCTATTAGGAAATTAATTTCTTCTGTTATTATATATTTGCTTTAGTTCAGTCAGTTGGATATTAGAATTTTATCAGGGAAACTTGCTGTCTATATTTTCGCAATTCATTTATTTTCTTTATCTAACTTCTTTTATTTTATTTGTACAAAACTTTTTTTTTAATTTTATATAACCAAATTTGTTCATTTCTATCTTGTGACTCATTTTAGTTGTGAAAAAATATTGTCCTACACATAATTTCAAAATATATTGCCTAATCTCATCCTTTAATTTGTCTATAAGGTGACTTATTACATCTGCTTCATATTTCCTTTTATTGTATATCATCACATGTGAAATTTTGGTCAAACCTTAGTATTTTCATCAGTTTACTTTCCAGATATTCTAGAAGTTCAGTGAAATAGTAAATCCTACGTCCAATAGTTAATGTCTTTTTGAACACCATGCTACAATTCTCACTAGATTCTGAGTCTTGCAAAAATAACTCTTTCCTTCTACATTATAACCACTACATTAAAGTTTTAAAAATTGCTTTCTACTATAGTTTGGGAATGGATATATCTAATAATCTTTTCTTTCTAGTTTTGCTGTAGTCATTGTTGATGTTGTTCTTAATCATTCCCCAAAAGACACTTAATATTTTCTCACTCCATCTAGGTTTTTTTTATTATTATTATTTTCTAGCTATGGTTAAATTTTGGGAATTTCTTTTCACATAAAACAAAAAAAAATAAAAAATATTCATTTTTATTAAATTGGGACTGACAAAACATGAGCAATTTAATATGACTATAATTATGTCTGTTTGTATTATTGTAAGAGTTTTCTGTAGTATATTCTATAATTTCCTTCTCTGTCTTGTAGCTGAATTCCCAGATATTTTGTACATTCTGTATTTATTTTGAATGGAATTTCCTTTTGTATCTTACTGCTTAACTTTATTGGTAATATGTAGACAATAGTGTGTACTTATTTTATAGCCTACTATTTTGATATGATCATTATTCCAATTACTTTTTAGTTGACTCTTTAGGGTTCTATAACTAAAACATCTCACCTACCAAAAAGAAATATATTTTTTTCTTCTTTCCTTAAGCTTTTTCTAGAAATGACTTTTTCCTTTTCATTTCTATAACTAGCATGATATGAACCACTACAAAAATAGTGCGAAAAATTTAGATTCATGATTTACCTTCGAATTAATTGGAAAGGCCTTTACAATTTTCCCCTTATGTACAATCATATTTGTACTAGTTTTGAATCAATTTTACATTCCTGCCATGAATACAAACTGTACATGCTATGTAATATTTTCATATTATGTTGTCATAATATTAGTCATTAAGATATTAGTCAATATCTTCACACAAATATTAGCAGCACCAAAATGATATTCACAGGGCTTATGTTGGCTCTGAATATGCCTGCATAATTCTGAATTTCAAAATATAATAGACTCTGCACATAGAAGACAAAGCCACATCATTTTTTCCCTAAATACCAGGAAGCTGAATCCCAACACCAGCGAGCCAATTCCATCGTAGCAACAAAGAAATATATATGCAACGATGATGCAGGGGGCTCCACTATCTCCAAGACTCCCCACCCCTTCTAGGGCCTTCCCACAAACAAGCACTCACAGCTTGATACCTGCTTCCTTTCCCTCCCCCAGGTATAAGTACTCTGATCAACTTCTTCTGTGCTCTGCTCCACTCTTCCTGCTCCACCCATTCAGCAAGTTCTTCCTAGCACAGACTCATGTGACTCAGACTTCCATGTGACTCAAGCAGGCCACATGGACCTTTTAATGGATGGGAAAGATCTTCCCATTTATTATCATTATAATATTCAACTCATAGGTGTTTGAATTCATGTATGCATATATTTATATATTCTATAGATTGCTTTCTCTATTTTATCTTTCCTTAGTTTAGGTATAAGAGTAGCATTGGTTTCATAGAAAGAGTTTAGTAAAATCCATTTTAACCTATTTATGTAAACAATCTATGTCATATGTTTGAATATTTGATGGAATTCAACTTTAGATATATATTTTGTGTGTACATACATATATATACATATATATATTTCTGTGTGTGTATTGCTGTTATTGCTTGGAATGTTGTTTAATGAACTGATGAATTTTTCTGATATAGAGTTATTAAAATTCTTATTTATTTATAAATTTTAATATTTTATACTTTTATAATTACAAATTTTATTAACAAAGAATTTATTAAATTGTTCCTAATAAATAACTCACTATTTGACAGAAACTGCTGGGAAAACTGGAATATACTATGGCAGAAACTGGGCATAGATTACCTAACATCATATACCAAAATTAAGTCTAAATGGGTGCATGATCTAGGTATAATGGCTAATACTTTAAGCAGCATGGGAAAGCAAGGAATATTTTACCTATCATATTTCTGGAAAGAGGAAGACTTTATGACCAAACAAGAAGTAGAGAGCATTATAAAATGCAAAATGGATAATTTTGATAAAATTAAATTGAAAAGCTTCTGTACAAACCAAGCCAATGTAACCAAGATTAGGAGGGAAGTGGAAAATTGGGAAATAATTTTTACAACCAATGTCTCTGATAAAGGACCCATTTCTAAAATATGCAGACAATTGAGTCAAATTATAAGAATACAAGTCTTTCCCCAAGTGATATATAAGTATATAAAAGTGCTCCAAATCACTATTGATTAGAGAAATGCAAATCAAAACAACTGTGAGGTACCACATCTAACCAGTCAGATTGGCTAAGATGGCAAAACAGGGAAATGACAAATGGTGGAGAGGATGTGGAAAAATTAGGGCACTAATACATTGCTGGTTGAGTTGTGAACTGATCTAAACATTCTGGAGAGCAATCTAGAATTATGCCCAAAGAGTTATAAATAAGTTCATACCCTTTGTCCCAGCAATACCACTTGTATGGTTGTATCCCAAAGAGATCATAGATGTGGTAGGAAGACACATATGTACAAAAATATTTATAGCAGCTCTGTTCATGGTAGCAAAGAATTGGAAATTAAGGGGGTGCCCACCAATTGGGGAACAAGTTATGGTATATAAATCTAATGGAATACCATTGTGCTATAAGAAACAAGGAGCAGATGGACTTAAAATTTACCTGGAGAGGCTTATATGAACTGATGCTGAGTGAGAAGAGTAGAAACAGGAGAAATTGTACACAATTATACACACAACATATGTGTGATGACCAACTTTGATATATTGTAGTCTTCTCAGCAATGCAGGGTTGTAAGTCAACCCCAAAGGACTCATGATGGAGAGAGATGTCTACATTCAGAGAAATAACTAGAAAGAAATGAGTTTGTATCCAGATTGAAGCAAACTACCTACTCTTTTTCTTTTTCTTGTTTGGTTTTGTTTTCTCTTTCCCATTGTTCATTCCATCTGATACAATCCATCTTTATAGCCTGACTAAAGTCTAATGTGAAAGTATTTGCAGATCCTATACTTGATTATATGGTTCCATAGGTGGTAGGGAGGTGTGAGGAGGGAGGTGAGTGCAGGGGAGAAAATTTGAAATTCTAGGAACTGTGGAGCTGAATCTTCTAAACTAAAAGTAAACAAATAAATTAATACAGACCAAAATTTAAAATAAAATGTTCCTAATAATTCCTTTTATTTATTAATTTCTTCTAAAATATTTTCATTTTGATATTACCAACTTGGTTTTTCTTTCTCTCAGATCACCTAAATGTGTTTCCTTTAATATTCTGGGGTTAATTATTTAATTTGTTTTTATTTTTCTTCTCAGATATTCAAACCTATTGTATTATTTTTATCAAATATTTTATTTTTTTCTTTTATTTTAGTGTTTCTAATTCATTGATTTTTTTATCATTTGTTGAATACATAGTCTTCAATTAGCGAATAGTTAACATACTGTAGTTAGTACATCGTTACATAAAAATCCAAATTTTAACCAATTGTTTTGGTCTGAGTTCCAAGTCTTTAGATACATTGCCTCATTATCATCCTTTTCTTTGATGATTTTTTTCTACTCTTTCTATATTTTTTACTCACTAATTCATTAGGGAGAAGTTACTTAAACTATGTTAAACTTGAATCCTTTTTCCAAATGTCTGTTACAGATTATGGCTTTTTATTACACAGTGATCAATTAAAAGATGAGCTTCATATTTCTGTTTTAATATATTTTTCATCAGATTTTCGTGCTTAAATTATGGAGGTGATTCCCATGTTTGAGTGCCAGGAATGGTGATTTGTTTCACTCACTGTTCTTTACTCAGCTATTGAGCTTTAGCTTGTATGAGCTTTGGGGGAGACTGAATTCTTTTTTTTTTTTTTTTGCTTTTTGGAGGGCAATTGGGGTTAAGTAACTTGCCCAAGGTCACACAGCTAAATTTTTGTTTGTGTGTGTTAAGTGTCTGAGGCCGGACCTGAACTCAGTCCTTTTGACTCCAGGGCCGGCACTCTACTCACTGCGCCACCTTGCTGACACAGGGAGACTGAATTCTTAATGTGGAATATATGTTTCCCCCTTCTCAAGCTCTTTAACTCATTACCTTACTCCAGCTGCTTGATTGAAAAGATCTACTCTTTGCTAGAGTCTAATTTGTTGTTAAAAAGAGGGGAAGAAAAGGAACCTAATTCATTTAATTGAATATAGGTGAAGTCATTTTAATTCCTACAGAGAAAGCAATACCACACCTAAGAAAATCACAGTGTTAATTGACAGAATGATTTAAACATTATTCAGTATATTAATTTATTATTAGTTGCATACCTTGGTGGGAGGCTAATATTCAACTCTTATAGAGAAATTAAAGAATTTTTAAAAGACTACTAAGTAAACACATTAAGTCTCATCTCTTTAGACTTTTCCAATCAAACAAAAGAATTGATTTTTTCAGGTGGTCTCCAATGTTGACTTTTCTCTTGACATTAGCTCACTCTTGGGATTTCCTAGGCATTCTCTCCCTATTACTGATAAAGAGTAAAGAAAAAATGTGCAATTTAAGTTGCTTTCACTGAAGATCTCTTGATGTTAATAGGCTAATGCTAAAGGAAGGGAATACAGAAGGAAAGCAACGACAGTCAACAGCTCAAACTATCTAAATCTACACTACACAATAAAGGGATGACTTTCATCACCCTTGTGTCAGAGTAAAGAAATGGGGTCAACAGTTAGAAGCCAACTTGAAGAGAATTCAAATTTGATTATCATCCCATAATATGTGATAGCTCATATTACAAGCTCTTTCAACTGAACTACCAATTTTCATAGAAAGATTGCTAAGGGAATTTGTGTAATAAAGGGATGACGTGATCAGACATCCTCTTTATGAAGATCAGTTGACAGCTAAATGGAAGATGGAGAGTAACCACTAGGTAAAGAGTGTAACTATAAGGAGATATAGTTTTTAATGTCTTGGATTTAAGATGTCTAAAGTGTTTGAAGTTTGAGTCATCTATTAGGCAATTGAGAATGCAAGAGTAGAGATTATGACAGAGGTTGAGCTATATAAAATCTGATAATCATTATAAAGATAATAGTAAAGTTTGTAGGAAATAATTAGATCACCAAGTGAAGTAATATAAGGGAGGCAAGAAAGCCTTAGGTAATACTCAGTATTAAGCAGCATGACCTAGATGAAAGTCCAGCAAAAGAGAGTGAGAGAATAGTCAGGTCAGTGGATAATAGCTACTGGAATCTTAATTGGGTCGTAAATACTAAATGAGTGTTCCTCAAAGAAGGAGAGGCCACTGAGTGATAATGGCGTGACAATAAGGAACAAAAAGCCCAATAAGGAAAAAATTCCCCCGCCCAATTTCAATGAGTGATTCAGGGGAATTAATGAGCCAGTTCAGGAAAGGCAATCTATGTACTCTTGAGGAAGCTAGGTCCCAAGGAGTGCTAAAAAATGGAAATAATGTGAGTGGAAAAGGTTTAATATGAAAGCAATCTTCTTATCTTTGTAGGGGGATTTTGTAGCCAGAGAGGTTTGAATGGGATAGAAATAAGTGAATGGGGCAGGGCCAAGATGTGGGAGTAGAAATTGCACCCCCAAGGCTCTCTCCCCCCAGATTACCTCCAAATTAGGTAAAAGGGGACTATGAACAACTTCTGGAGCCCCAGCACCCAAAGAACGACATAGAGAAGCTAACCACCCGCTGAGGACAGCCCAGCATCCCTGCAGGAAGGACCAGTGCAGCTCTCTCGGAGCCAACAACACAGCATGCAGTGGAGTGGATAGTCAAGTCCCAGGTCTGCCTGAGCCTCGGTTTTAGCCCCAGGGCTGCCAGGCCTGAAGCCGGCAAGAGGGACCCCAGAACACCAGCAGCTGTGGCAATTCCAGAATGGTCAACACAGACATGCCAAGACAAAGTGAGAGGTTAGTGCCCTATGGACTTTAGGACAAGTATTTGGGGAACGCATCAGCTTCCTGCCCTGGGGGGTAGAAGGAGCTGAGAATATACGCCATTTTGCAGTTTTCAGTGGCGGCTCCAGTTCCTGGCCTGCGAACTGTAGGGAGATCCAGCGATCAGTCTTGGGGGGGTGGTAATTGCTCTTGCTTTAACTGCCCTGTATCTGGATTGTGATCTGGGGGGCAGGTCGTGGGGTGGGTTTCCAGCTTGCCAGAAATGGAATTTCCCCCCCCCCCCAACACATTCTGGATGAAGCTCCCCTGTCTGGTGGTAAAGTTCTACTGTGGCAACAAGCCCAAAAGTCAAGTAATTAAGGGGCGTCATGCTAAGGCAAAGGAAACAAAATAAACAGAAAAATGAAACATTAGACTCTATTTTGGGGGCAAAGAGGATCGAAGCATGGAACAGTCAGAGGATGGTGAGGTCAGAAATCCTGCTCCAAAAGTCCCAAAGGAAAATATGAGCTGGTTACAGGCCATAGAGGACCTTAAGCAGGACTTTAAAAATCAAATAAGAGAAGTGGAGGAAAAATTGGGAAAAGAAATGAGAAGAATGCAGGAAATGTATGAAATGAGGGTCAACAGCCTGACTGAGGAAAACAACACCTTAAAAAATAGACTAACTCAAATGGCAAAGGAGGCCCAAAAGGGCAATGAGGAGAAGAATGCCTTAAAAAGCCCAATTTGCCAGATGGAAAAAAACTCTCAAAAGCTCACTGAGGAGATTCATTACTTCAGAGTTAGACTGGAGCAAATGGAAGTTAGTGACTTTATGAGAAATCAAGATGTTAAGCAGATCCAAACAAATGAAAGAATAGAAGGCAATGTGAAATCTCTCATGGGAAAAACCAATGACCTGGAAAATAGATCAGGAGAGAGAATTTAAAAATTATTAGGCTACCTGAAAGCCATGATCAAAGAAAGAACCTATAAATCACCCTTCAAGAAATTCTCAAGGAAAATTGCTCTGATATTTTAGACAAAGAGGGCAAAATAGAGATTGAAAGAATCCACCATTCACCTCCCAAAAAAGATTCCAAAAAGAAAACTCCCAGGAATATTATAGCCAGGTTCCAGAATCCCCAGATCAAGGAGAAAATAGTACAAGGAGCCAGGAAGAAACAATTTCAATATTGTGGAAACACTATCAGAATAGCCCAGAGCCTGGCAGCTTCTATTCTAAGGGATAGAAGGGCATGGAATATGATGTTCTAGAGGGCAAAAGAGCTGGGACTGAACCCAAGGGTCACCTACCCAGCAAAACTGAGTATTTTGTTTCAGGGGAAAATATGGTCATTCAGTGGAATAGAGAACTTTCAAGAATTCTTGAGGAAAAACCCAGAGTTGAATAGAAAATTTGACATCCCGGCACAAGAAGCAAGAGACACCTGAGAAGGTAATCATGGAAAAGAAATCAAAAGGAACTTATCAAAGTTAACCTATTTACATTCCTACATGGGAAAACAATAACTGTGACTGATGAAACTTTTCTCAGTATGAAAATAATGGAAGAAGGGTATATGGTCACATGAATACATATGTGAATGTGTGCATATATGTTTACAGTTATACATGGATAGAGGGCATCAGTTGAATTTGTTGGGAAGGGATGATACCTAAGGGGTGAAATTATGAGGTGAGAGAGGAATGTGGAAAGAGGAGACAGGGAAAGACAGGGTAGGGTAAACTATCTCATGTAGAAGAAGCAAGGGGAAGTGGCTGCAAGGGAGGGGAAGAATAGGAAGGCAAAAAGGCAAAACCACATTCTCATTGAATTTGGCTCAGGGAGAGAATGACATACATACTAAATGGGATATCTCAACCTGCAGCAGAATGGAGGAAGAGGGATGAGAGGGGTGATGATGGATGGGAGGGCATTCTTGGGGGGAGGGGAGGTTGGAAGTACCCACTATAGAAGAGGGACAGGATCAATTAGGGAATGGATAAGGTGGAGGTTAGGATGGGTGGGAGGGAATTATAAGCAGCATTGCACAATATTTTGCATAATCATACATGTACAATACATACTAAATTACTTATCTTCCCAGAGGTAATGGATGACAAGGGAGGCAGGGAATGGATCTGAAATTCGAGGTCTCAAAATTAAATGTTTCAAATATATATAAACACTATTATCAATACTCTTTTGCATGTAATTTGGAGATAAGATGTACAGGCATCGGGGCACAGAGATTCACCTTGCTGTAATGGAAAACTCGAAGGGCGTAAGGGAGAAGATACGGGAGCAAGGAGGATGGAGGAAGCGGTATCTTGTGGGACTGCTATTCTGGGAGGGTGGGTAGGGGAAAAACGGGGAAAAGAACTGTAACTCAAAATCTGGCGGAAATGAATGCTGTAAAACAGGAGTTAATAAAATATTTGTTTAAATAAAAAATAAAATAAAATTAGTTCCCAGCAACAACAACAAAAAAAAAGAAATAAGAGAATGGCATGCTGTGAAGGGAGAATGGGGTTTGACAAATGACAGAGAGGAGTTTTGATTTACTGAGATAAGTAGGATATGATAGAAAGGAAAAGATATTGTTGTCAATCACTGAGGAATGAATTGACATAGCTTATCATCATTCCTAGGGGTTTGCCTTCAAGGTTGTATCCTATCAGGTCATCTGGCAGCAGTGTGTAGCTGGAAAAATTGAATGAAGGAGGGCAATTTCAGGTGAGGCTATGGATGGAGGTGGAATTGTAGGAGGGAGAAAAATGGAATGGTTGACCCAGAAAGGAAAAAATGAAAAACACTAAGAGTTTCCCTTCCTTCTTTGGTTAAGATTTTATTGGTTCTTACAAGCAGTAGGGACATTAGCTAATACTTTTTTTTTACCATAATAACTTTATAATTTTTTCTATTATTGCATTTGTCATATATATCATTGTAGAGTAGGAAATATATAGTATCAGAAATTTAGAACATAAAAGGGACATAGAGGTGATATAATTCATGCACAAATATTATATAGATGACTAAATTGCACCAGGCATGTTAAATGAATGACCTATGCCTATACATATAGTAATTTCAGCACTGCAACTTGAGTTTAGATCTTTAGACCCAAGTCTAACATCTTTTCCACCATAACATAGTAACTCATAGCTATATTTAAATCTACATCAATATACTTATGTAGTTATATACATATATGTGTATATGTTTACATGTATAGTTTTGTAGGTGTGCATATAAATACAGGTATTAGTGCAATATATATTGCAATAAATAATTTAATACTCGACACACTAAATTATTCATTAAACTGCATAATATTGTTCAGCAATAAAAACAAAAAGGCAAAATGAAAATAATTTAGTAGAAACAATGTTCAAAGCAAAACAGAATCAGTAAGTTATACTTCCTGATTGATTAGACAACAAAGTAAGCTGTTGTTGTTTTTATGCAAGTAAACCTTAACCCAAAAGGGACGTTCAAAGAAGTAAAGGTATTTTGTTTATTTGCTATCTCCCCTTCCTTGTTTTAGGATGAAAAATGATTTTAAGAGGTAGACCTATTGACAAAAACAACATTTTCTCAAGATTGGAAGAAAATGAGCTTTCCTTATCAAGAATGGAGAAAGAAGTTGAAAAAACTAGGGAGTAATATTGGCAGAATAAAAAGTTTTATCAAGTATGCTGTTATCTGAAAATAGCATTTGCTCTAAAGCTGAGCTAGTGGAAAGTAGCCTTTTCAATATCAGGTGTAAACTATTGGATGAGAATATGGGCGAATTTTAATTTCACTGGAAATGTGGTCAGCTTGGCTATTGTGAAAATGGTCTGTTTTTGTCAGCTTTACTCCTGAAAAATGTCTTCCTGATATCACCCAAACATGATAATAGATTATTTCTTTCACTTTTTTTGAAACATTTTCTTATGTGTGGGGATTAAAGCAGAAGGGCAAAGCAGTTGCTGTTTTAAAGGATTGACTTTTCAGCATTATCCCCAATTGGATGATATTTCATATAATCACCAAAACTGTGAGCTAGAAAAAAACATCAGTGGCAATCTAGTTCAGCCCATGCATAAACAAAATCCCAATCCCCTCTATAATGAACCAACCCACAGCTAATATAAACTCTGCTTGCACTCTTGTATGGTTCTAATTGTTATAGACACATTTTTTTCTCCATGATGAAGATTAAATTTGCTTCAATGGCTACTACCGATTAATTGGAATTCTGAGGTATGGAGTCCAACAGAATAAGTTTCATTCCTTCTCATGATCTAATTCTACTCAGCCTGAGGATTGCACTGAATTTAAATACCTATAGACTGCTAAAACCCTTCCCCTCAAAAGAACTTCTGTAAATATTCTCTTCTCTAAGCTAACCCTACCCAATTCCATCAACAAAACCTTATACTACTTGAACTGAAAGACCTTTACTTTTCTGGTTGCCTTTCTATGAAAAAGGGACCAGCTTGTCCTTCTTAAAATCCAAAATTATCTAGAAGTGTAATACTACAGATGTTTTTATATGAATAGAATAACGTGGTTCTGCCCTCTTCCTATTCCTGGAAGCTATGTATCTTTTAATGTAGCCCAATGTTAAATTAGCATTTTTGGTCACTCCTTGTAATGAAATTGAAATCCACTAAAATGTATAGATTGGTTTTTTTTTAAGAATAACTGTGATTTCTAACCATGATTTCTTATATTTTTGAAATTGAATAGCCTTTCATCAAATAAGTTAACACATATAAATCACTTTCCAAAGCAAATTGTATAATGCTCCATAAAGGCTAGTGATCTTGTACCATTGAAGCCTTTAGTTTGTACTTTTTCATCCTCATTTTTATTATCCATTGAATGAGTTATGCCTCTGCCCTCCTCCATTTATACCATCTTTCTTTCTTCAATATACTAAGTTTTAGTCAATTGGATATGCCTTTACTCAAGGTGTTGTTAAAAATATTAAACAGGAAAGGATCTGGAATAGATCCTATAATTAACACTTCTTCCTATCCAATTATATATTAATTCATCTGAATATTTTCTGGTATTATCTACATATTCATTTCCCCCCCAAATACAATGAAATACTTCATCAAAATCATTGCTAAAATCCAGTTATGCTATGTATGCTACATTTCTCAGATTCACAGGTTTAATGATGCTGCTAAGAAAGTAATTTGGTTGGGGGAGGTTAGGTGGCAAAGTGAGTAGAGTGTCAGCCCTGGAGTCAGAAGGACCTGAGTTCGGATCTGGCCTCCGACACTTAACTCACACCCAAACGAAAACCTAGCCATGTAACCTTGGGCAAGTTACTTAAACCCAATTGCCCTCCAAAAAGCAAAAAAAAAAAAAAAAAGAAAGTAATTTGGTTTAATCTTGAATGATCTGTTTTTCCCCTATTTTTAAATATTCCTCTCTGAAAAAAAAAGATGATGAAGAAGACAAATTAAATTAACTATAACATGACAACATGACTTGTTAGGAATAATGAGGCATGTAAGTACAGGTACAAAAATTCTGGATTTTCATCCTCTTCTGGAAGAGTGGAATTGGGATGTTGATGCATTCAGTTGTCTCAGGTATGTCCAATTTTTCTGTGACCCCATTTGTATTCTCTTGGCAGAGATACTGCAGTGGTTTGCAATTTCCTTCTCGAGCTCATTTTACAAATGAGGAACCAAGGCAAATAGAGTGATGTGACTTGTCAAGGGTCACACAGAAATTAAGTATCTTAAGCTGGATTTTAACTGAAGTCTTCCTGACTCCAAACCTGGTGCTCTATCCTCTCTACCACCTATTTGCCCAGAATTGACATATACTCAGGTAAAATATTTTTATATGCTAAGCATGTTTACATATAAAGAGAGACTTGTGGAATGTTGTCTTTGACTTTCAGTTTGTGCCAGTCTTTCTTTGAGCATTTTAAATGAAAACCAATTTTATCTTGATATATTCCTTCTTAGTAGCCTGGATAGTTTTGTCTTTTCCACCTTAGATCCTGAGGGCAAATGCCTATGAAGTTATGTTATTTAAAAAGAAAGACAAAAATATTGGGTCCATGGTGTTGGGGTTCAGTGTGTAATGTTGATGTTATTGAAAAGATTGATGGTGGTATTAGACTTACTCTGGTCCTAAATAGAAAGGTGATATGAGGATCAGGAAGGCTATCTGGCAAAATGGATAGAGTAACAGACCTGGACTCAAGAAAACCTGAATTCAAATATGACTTCAGATGCTTACTAGCTATGTGACCTTGGGCAAATCATTTAACATCCGTTTGCCTTGGTTTCTTCCTTTATAAGAATCAAGATAACAATAACACCTACTTCCCAGTGTTGTTGTGAGGATAAAATATTATTTGCTAAGCAAAGTGCTTAGCACACTGCTCGGCACAAATATACTAAGTGTTATATACATGTTAGCTATGATAATTATCATCCTCATCTTTCTCATCATCATAGGTCACAACATCAAATTGTTCAAATATACAACTGTCTTTTTTTTTTCTCTTGTCACCTAAGTTTGTACTTCAAGACTCTATCCTGGTCTGGTTTTCTCAACAGTAATACTAGGACATACTTCATTCTAGAGGCCAGATAACTACTATCCTGAGGCCAAATCTAGCTCGACAGCCAACAATGATTTTTAAATAAATGTTTAAATAAAACAAAACTACACACACACACACACACACACACACACATACGTGTGTGTGTGTGTGTGTGTGTTAGTGAAGAACTGGAATGAAAGTAAATCCTCTCAATTAGAGAACTGCTCAAATTGTAGTACATGCTATAGAGGAATATTACTGTGTTGTAAGAAATGATCTATATTAGGAATAAAGGGAAGCATGGAAAATTATGAATGGATACAGGGTCAAGTAAGCATAGTCAAGCAAACAATATGCCCAATAACAATGTTAATGTAAATTGAAAGAAAAACAACGACAACAAACCAATTAAAATAAATGTAGCAAAAGTGCAAAGAACAAGCTTGATACTAAGGAAAAGATAAAAGAAGATTATTCTTCTTAAATGTTCTCAGAAGTGAGATTTGGCAGAGGTGTTAAACCCTGCATGTGATGTGAATATTTTAAAACGTACTTTCCGATTTTGCTTATTTTTTCTCATCTCTCATCTTGAAAAATCTTATAAGATGTCTTTATGGGACAGAGATGAAAAGAATACATGGGAAAATTACAGTATATAGAACCAAAATGTATTAATGAAAATTATTTTCCCCAGAACTTATTTATTTTTAATTTTCAACATTCATTTCCATAACACCCCAAGTTTCAAATTTTCTACACTTCTCTCCCCTACCCCCTACCCCAAGATGGCAAGCATACTGATTAACCCTTACCCTAATATACCCTATTTTATATCCACCCATCTTCCCCTTATCCCCTTTCTTCTTACTTTCTTGTAGGGCCAGATGGATTTCTATACCCCTTTTCCTATATATCTTATTTCCCATTTGTACGTAAAAAAATAACATTTGTTTTTAAAATTTTGAGTTCCAGATTCTCTCCTTTCTACCCTCCTCAACCACCCCCATAGAGAAGCCAAGCAATTCACTATAGGTTATATATGTTTAGTTATGAAAAACATTTTCATAATAGTGATATTGTGAAATGCTAATAATATTTCCTTCCATTCTATTGGGCCCCTTATTTATTCTATTTTCTCTAATTCTTACCCTTTAAAAAGTGCTTCTAATTGCTCCCTCCCCTGATCTGCTAAATATTTTTTTTTTATCCCTTTTGTGTTTCCTCAATACTCAAATTGTTTCTTCCTGATTGATTGTAATATTTTCTCCTTGAACTGGGAACTCTGGAATTTGGTTATAGTATTTCTAGGTGTTTTCTTTTATGATCTCTTTTCAAGAGGCCATCAGTGGATTATTTCAATTTCTATTTTACTCATGTATCTTTTTTACAGGTGAGTGGTTTTTCCAATGAGATATTTCACATTGTATTCTATTTTTTCATTCCTTTTCATCTGTTTCTTAATATCTTAATTTCTCATAAAGAAAAAAAAAGGCTTCCATTTGCTCCATTACTAATTTTGAAGGAATTCTTTTCTTCAGTGAGCTTTTGAATTTCCTTTTGCATCTAAGCAATTCTGCTTTTAAAGGGATTCTTCTCATTTGCTTTTTAGGCGTTTTTGTTCTTTGGGTTAGTATATTTTTTAAGTTATTACTTTCTTCAGTAATTTTTTTGTGTCTCCTTAGCAAGCTGTTGTTTCATTTTTCAAAATTTTCTCACATCACTCTAATTTCTCTTCCCATTTTTTTTCTTGACTACTCTTACTTCATTTTCAAAATCCTTCTTGAGCTCCTCCATGGCCTCCAATCAATTCATATTTTTCTTGGAGTATTTTTGGTGCACAAGTTTTGACTTTGTTGTCTTCTTCTGGTTCTATGTGTTGATCTTCTTTGTAACCAAAGAAAGATTTTACAGTCTAATTTCTTGACTTTTGAACTCATTGCCAAAGTATAACTCTGCTTCTAGAGTGGAGAGTGCTGTGTCCCAAATTTCTGGGGTTTTTCACAGCTGTTTTCACTGTGGCTTCTTGGCACCTGCCTCAGAACTGTGAGAAGGAATCCCTCTCCCTGGCCCCACAAGTTCTGTAACACCAGTTCACCCCATGGCTAATGCCCAAGACTGTGACTCAGATTGAAGAAGGCCAAAGCAAAGTAATTATGCCTCAGTGCCAGCAGAGATTCCTGCAATTGCTCTCTGATCAGCCACTTGGTCCCCCCTCCATCTGTGGTTCTGTAGCTCAGGAAGTAGCCACTGCTGCTGCTTTTGCTGCAGCCACAGCTTTTGTCACTTCCATTGCCCGAGGGGGCAGGGATTGGACTACACTCTTTTCTCACAAAGATCCAACAGAGTTTCCCCACTGACCTTTTACTTTCACCTTAGAGGGTGTTGGTTGAGAAGTCTGGAAACATCTATTGATTTTTTTCCAAGCAACTGATATTAACAATATAAGGAACTTCTACTGAGGAACTTGATATACTAACATAAACAACTTATCTTTAACTTATGTTCTCAGAAAGTTGCTTAAAATATTAAATGGTTAAATACTTTTTTTTCCAGCATCACAGTCAATATGTGGCAGAGGCAGGGCTTGAATGCAAATCTTTCCTGGTTCAAAAAAAATCTATATTATGTATTTTTGGTATTTTTGTTGTTGTTTGTTTCTCTTGCCTTTTGAAGGGTTACTTAAATTCCTGGAATTTTATCTTGGGGTTATTTCAATCTATAAAATTTATACAATAATTTCTTCACTTCCCTCATGTTTTAATCCTCACATTTTGTAAAAGAATTGGGTACACACGAATGTTCTGGTCATCTTCTTGTGCTGTCCTAGAACTAAATGGAGGCTTGCACCAGTCTTTATCTTTGGAATACCAACTTCTTTTTGTTTCATTAGTCAGGAAAACATTTTTGTTTCCAAATCTAACCACATACACCTGAATATGCATTAGATTATCCTTTTTTTTTTTTGCCTAACCCATCAACAACTCTAAGATTGAATAGTTATTTCCTTCTATGATTCTGTTATGCTTAACTGGAAGCATGGTGCTCTTCCTACAGTTAGGGACAAGTTTACTCTCCTTCTCTATAGGAACTAACACTTCCAATTTGTGCCTCAGCTAGTTAAAGGTTAAGCAAGAAAACAAGTAAAGAAAAAGAGACAACTGCTGCCAACTTCTTCCTTTCTCTCTCAATAGAGTAAATACCAGAACAAGAATAAATACCAAATACCATATGTCGGAGAGGGTGGACAACCATGGTATTTATTTTACAATTAATAAAGGGTAAGGGAGTTCTTTTTGAGATTTTTGCTTGAGATTTTAGAATTCGATGAGATGGTGGGACTTGGCTAAAATATATACCACAAATGAATATTTGCATTCATATCTCATGACTGTACACACATGTATGTATAAAAATATTCTTGTACATATAATGCAAAATTTTATATGCACATCTCTATATTTATATGTACACATGTAAAATTTATATAAGCATATTATATATAATATTAGGTTAAGATTTTTACTGCTTTACTCTAAAAGGGATTGATTTGGTTTATAGAATAAGGTACAGTATATGCTATGGTACCTAAGTAATAAATGAAACAAAGACTAGTTGAAAGCAGAAAGATTAAATACTTTCAGGAACATAATATAATCAAATAACAAGATTCATATAACAAAATTTCCCTAAGTTTAGTGACAGCCAAAACAAGAAAAAGAAATGGATAATATGTTTTTCATTCTTTTTGACAATCAAAAGTATATAAATACCTCTAAATGGGCAGCTAGGTGGCAAAGTGAATAAGAATGCCGGACTCAGAGTTGTGATGACCCGAGATTGAAACTGGCCTCACAATATGAGCACCCACACACAAATAATGACTGGCCATGAAACTTTGAGCAAGTTACTTAACCCCAATTGCTTTAATTAAAAAAAAATAAATACCTCTAAAATATTTTTGTAAAAGTAAGCAGTATAGTATAATTAGACAGAACAGAATAATATAGACTAGAAAAGAGTTTAATATGTAGATTTTAACCTTAGTGGTAATCTTTTCCAGCCACATCAACATAAAGATAAAGGAACTGACTCAGATACCAAAGAGTGATATCAGTTAACATAAGAGCCAGGCATAGAACTCAGAAAGCCTAAATCTTTGGCCAATATTCTTTTATAATATGGGTAAATGCTGTGCAATCTTGCCTTAACTGATTTAGTTACAATAATAACATTATTAAAATATTACGATCAAAGCAATGTAACCTTATAAAAACTGGCATTTTTGTCATTCAGTTATTCACAATAGATATAAATTAAATTCTCTGAAATTAGAATTGTTCTGTTTAACCCTCTAACACAGTGCTTGAAGGAGTGGATGGAAGCTACAAACTGCAGATTTAGAAATTAGATCAAGAAAAATATCCTAGCCATCATAGCTATCCAAAAATGGGGGGATAAATAATGTATGGTGCCTTGAGATATGGGGGGTTGCCTACCATTACAGGCTTTCAAACAGGTGTAAGATTTATTGTCCTTGCTCTGGGCAGCGCCAAGATGGCAGAGTAGAAACAGCATTTCCAAAGTGCTCTCCCCCCAGATCACCTCCAAACCATGGAAAAGGGACTCTGAACAACTTCTGGAGCCCCAGCACCCACAGAACGACATAGACAAGCTAACCTCCCACTGAGAACAGCCCAGCAGCCCTGCAGGTAGCAGCCAGTGCAGCACTCTGAGAAACTACAGCACAGCTCACTGGGAACTGACAGAGCAGAGCCCTGGGAGCCGAGCCCAGGCCCGAGTGTGCTGTGGTTTTAGCCCCAGGGTGGCTGGGCCAGCAGCCTTCCAGAGGGACCCCAGAACACCAGCAGCTGTGACAATTCCAGAATTATCAACACAGACATGCCCAGTACAAAGTGAGAGGATAGTGCCCTATGGACTTTGGACCAGTATATGGGGAACAAGTCAGCTTCCTCCCCTAACGGCTGGACGGCACTGAGGAGACACGCCATTTTGCAGTTTCATTGGCAGAACCAGCTCCTGGCCTATGAAC
Organism: Gymnobelideus leadbeateri; assembly: GCA_011680675.1. Taxonomy (NCBI): domain Eukaryota; kingdom Metazoa; phylum Chordata; class Mammalia; order Diprotodontia; family Petauridae; genus Gymnobelideus; species Gymnobelideus leadbeateri. Next base: position 77,889 of record WOXC01002407.1, on the reverse strand, counting down.
TGTAGTGAGATCCAGTGATCAGTCTTGGGGGGTAATCGCTCTTGCTTTAACCTTCCTGGATCTGGTTTGTGGTCTGTGGTGGAGGTTGTGGGGAGGGTATCCAGCTTGCCAGAATTGGAAGTTATGAAGACCCCAGCTTTGGGACAGAAGCTCCCCTGTCTGGTGGCAGAGTTCTACTGAGGCAACAAGCACAAAAGTCAAGTAATTAAGTTGCAACATGCCTAGGGAAAGGAAACAAAATAAACAGAAAAATGCAACATTAGACTCCTATTTTGGGGGCAAAGAGGATCAAAGCATGGAAGAGGAGGAGGTTGGTGAGGTCAGAAATCCTGCTCCAAAAGCCCCAAAGGAAAATATGCGTGGGTTGCAGGCCATAGAGGACCTTAAGAACAACTTTAAAAATCAAATAAGAGAAGTGGAGGAAAAATTGGGAAGATAAATGAGAAGGATGCACACAAGTATGAAATGAGGGTCAACAGCCTGACTGAGGAAAATAACATCTTAAAATAGACTGGCAAAGGAGGCCCAAAAGGGCAATGAGGAGAAGAAGGCCTTAAAAAGCTGAATTTGCCAGATGGAAAAAGAATCTCAAAAGCTCACTGAGGAGATTCATTCCTTCAGAGTTAGACTGGAGCAAAAGGAAGCTAATGATTTTATGAGAAATCAAGATGCTGTTCAGCAGATCCAAACAAATGAAAGAATAGAAGGCAATGTGAAATATCTCGTGGGAAAAACCACTGACCTGGAAAATAGATCCAGGAGAGACGATTTAAAAATTTTTGGAGTACATGAAAGCCATGATCAAAGAAAGAACCTAGAAATTACCCTCCAAGAAATTCTCAACGAAAATTGCCCTGATGTTTTAGACCCAGAGGGGGAAATAGAGTTTGAAAGAATCCACAGATTGGCTCCTGAAAAAGATCCCAAAATGATAACTCCCAGGAATATTATAGCCATGTTCTAGAATTCCTAGATCAAGGAGAAAATACTAAAAGCATCCAGTAAGAAACAATTTCAATATTTTGGAAACCCAATCAGAATAGCACAGGATCTGGCAGCTTCTACACTGAGGAACTGAATGGCTTGGAATATGATATCCCAGAGGGCAAAGGAGCTGGGATTAAAACCAAGAATCACTTACCCAGCAACACTTAGTATCATGTTTCAGGGGAATATATGGTCATTCAGTGGAATAGAGGACTTTTAAGCATCCTTCATGAAAAAAACCAGAGTTAAATAGAAAATTTGACCTTGATATATAAGAAGCAAGAGATGCTTGAGAAGGTAAACAGGGAAAAGAAATCCTTATGAACTCATCACAGTTGAACTATTTACATTCCTACATGGAAAAATAATAAATGTAACTGATGAAACTTTTCTCAGTATGAAAATAGCTTAAGAGGGTTATATGGGCATATGAATACATATGTGAGTGTGTGTATATATACAGGTATACATAGAGGGCACAGGTCGAATTTACTAGGAAGCGATATTTAAAAGGTGAAATTAAGAGGTGAAAGAGTAATATAAGGAAAGGAGATGGGGAGCCAGATAATGGGGTAAACGATCTCATATAGAAGAGGCAAGGGAAAATGGTTACAAGGGAGGGGAAGAACAGGAAGCAAACAGGCAAAACCTTATTCTCACTGAACTTAGATCAGGGAGAGAATGACATCATGTGGAGCAGAGTGTCCTGCTGCCTCTCCACCTGCCCCCAAAGCCTGCCCCAGTCCTCAGCTTCACTTCTTAAGTCCCATTTCATTCCTCTCCTACCTATCCTCTTGTATGTAATATAGCACTTGTATTTTTTTCCTCTCTCTTTTTTCTTCTCTCCCTCCACTATCCCTGAATTCAAGATTATGAAACTCTTTGCTGTGAGCTTTGGCCCTCCCCTTCCTCTTCCTACTCACACTGGTTGTGGTAAGTCGCTGGGGGAGAGGACTGCAAATAGATATCATCAGTCTTCCAGCCCTAAGTCTCCCTTTTTATTATTAGGAAAACAAAACAAAATGTCATGAATATGAAGAGAATTGTCAGATGAATTAGTTGTAGTGGTTTTTTTTTTTTTGTACTATGTCCTCAAATTTAATGGATTAATATGTCTTATATATATATAAAAAAGAAAACATCTACTTTCAAAAAAATGTTTATACAGTTTCAAGAAGTATGTTGGAAATGGAAATCCCTGTGATTACCCCAGTGAGAAGTTGGCATCTGGAGCATGCCTTTGTTCTATTATTTTGGAACATGTCTCTGGAAGTATAGTCTCTGGAGTGGGGCAAGTTCAGCCCAGGGAATGCACAGATGCTCTAATGAGGTAGGAGAAACATTAGAAATGTTAATTAATCTGAATATTAATTAATCCAAAAAACAAAAAAATGAGATTTAACAATATTCAATAAGGATTGATTCTGATGTTCTCAGATCATATGCTAGACATTCCTATTTTACATTTGGTATGTTAGATATCCTGAAGAAAATAGGGGGAATTCTATAACATGGTAGGATTGTTAGTGGTGCCCAGCTCACTCATTCACTTTCAGCATATTGTGGTATATTGCAGGGCTATTTTCATTTACCTTGTCCTAGACCATGTGGATTTACAGCTCATACTATCTAGTCTTAACTAAACTATCCCACACAAAATGTACAAATGACTGAAAAAGGGTCCTACAAAGAAACAGCAGAGTAGGGATGATGCTGAACACATAAATACCGTGAACAGTAAGAAAATGGCAGAGCAGACATCTTCTACCCCTAGTTGGATCTTTGCTGGCTACATTACAAGGTTAAAAAAAGAACAGTGGCAAAGTGACAAACCATTTCTTCTGCTTCCAATTTGAAAATAAAGATTATCTGAAACACAAACTTATATCAATTGTTATCAATGAACTTCAACATTTGTGGTGACTTGAGATATTACATAATGATTGTACAAAGGCTTAATTAGTAGGATATTAAAACCTAAGAATTTTATTTTTACAAAGTCACCACTTTCTAAAATAAATAAATAAATAAATGAATAAATAAATAAATAAATAGATAGATAGATAGATAAATAAATAAATTAATTAATTAGTTAATTAGTTAATTAATAATTTTTAAAAATGATAGGATAACATTTGTAGAGACAACATAAAAAAAGAAGCATTGTTATTTCCTTTGCCCCTATACCCTAATAACCACGGGTCCTCTCTACCTCACTTGAAAATGAATCCTTCCCTATATGATGTATTCCCAATAAGAAGGTGAACTCCTTGATAGTAGAAACTACCTTTGTCTTCTGTTTATATCCTCAGGGCTTAGCATAGCACATTGTGCATAGTTAGCACTTATTAAATGCTTTACTAATTCATTCATTCATTTCTTCTTTCTGTCTTTCATTTTATTATATATTAGAAACATTTAATTGTAAAACTTCGAATTCCAGATCCATTCCCTTTTTCCTTTGTCACCCACTCCCTCTGGGATGATAAACAATTCAGTATGTCTTGTACAGGTATAGCTATGCAATGCATTACCATAGTAGCTATATTTTAAAAGACTGCTAGTATTTTCCTCCCACCAAATGCACCACCCACCTGGTCCAATCCCTACTTCAATCCTGTCCTTCTTCGAAATTGGGTATCCACAACTTCCCCTCCCCCCCAGCATGCCCTCCCCTCCATCACACCCCCTTCTCATTCCCTTTTCCCCTACTCTCCTACAGGGTGAGATATCCCATTTAGTATGTATGTCATTCTCTCCCTGAACCAGATTTAATGAGAATATGGTTTTACATTTTTACCTTCCTATTCTTCCCCTCCCCTGCAACCACTTCCCCTTGCCTCTTCTACATGAGATAGTTTACCCCACCCTGTCTCTACCCATCTCTTCACACCACATTCCTCTCTCACCTCTTAACTTCACCTTTTAAGTATCATACTTTCCCACCAAATTCAACATGTGCCCTCTATCCATGTATACCTGTAAACATATATACACACATTCACATATGTATTCATATGCCCATCTACCCTGCTTCAAATATTGTCACACTGAGAAAGGTTTCATCAGTCACAGTTATTGTTTTTTTCATGTAGGAATATAAATAGTTCAACTTTGATAAGTTCCTTTTGATTTCTTTTCGCATCTTTGCTTCTTGTGTCTGAATGTCAAATTTTGTATTCAACTCTGTATTTTTCCTCAAGAATGCTTGAAAGTCCTCTATTCCACTGAATGACTATATTTTCCCCTGAAACAAAATACTCAGTTTTGCTGGGTATGTGGTTCTCAGTTTTCATCCAAGATCATTTGCCCTGCAGAATATCATATTCCATGCCCTTTGATCCCTCAGTGTAGAAGCTGCCAGGTCCTATGCTATTCTGGTTCTGTTTCCACAATATTGAAATTGTTCCTTCCTGGCTGGTTATAGTATTTTCTCCTTGATTTGGAAATTCTGGAACCGGGCTATAATATTCCTAGGAGTTTTCTTTTTTGGGATCTTTTTCAGGAGGTGATCTGTGGATTCTTTCAACCTCTATTTTGCCCTCTAGGTCTAAAATGTCAGAGCAATTTTCCTTGAGAATTTCTTGAAGGATGATTTCTAGCTTCTTTTTTTGATCATGGCTTTCAGGCAGTCCAATAATTTTGAAATTATCTCTCCTGGATCTATTTTCCAGGTCAGTGGTTTTTCCCATGAGATATTTCACATTATTTTCTATGCTTTCATTGTTTGGATCTGCTTAACAGCATCTTGATTTCTCATAAAGTCACTAGCTTCCATTTGCTCCAGTCTAACTCTGAAGGAATGAATCTCCTCAGTGAGCTTTTGAGATTCTTTTTCCTTCTGGAAAATTCGGGTTTTCAAGGCATTCTTCTCCTCATTGCCCTTTTGAGCCTATTTTGCTATTTGAGTTAGTTTATTTTTAAGGCATTATTTTCCTCAGCCAGGCTGCTGACTCTCATTTCATACTTTTCCTGCATCCTTCTCAATTCTCTTCCCAATTTTTTCTCCACTTCTCTTATTTGGTATTTAAAATCCTTCTTAAGATCTTCTATGGCCTGTATTCTGCTTGTATTTTCATTTGGTGCTTTTGTTGCAGGATTTCTGACCTCACAAACCTCTTCCTGTTCCATGCTTTGATCCTCTTTGCCCCCCAAATAGGAGTCTAATGTTGCATTATTCTGTTTTTTTTTTTTGTTTCCTTTGCCTAGGCATGTTGCCACTTAATTACTTTACTTTTGGGCTTGTTGCCACAGTAGGACTCTGCCACCAGATAGGGGAGCTTCTGTCCCAAATATTGGGGTCTTCTCAACTGCCAGAGGTATTAGTTTGGTGCCTTCCCTGAAGCCCCTGCACTTCAAAATCATGTAAAAGTTGTACCCTGAACAATCTCTGGAGCTTTCACACCCACAGAACGACACAGAGAAGCTAACCTCACCCTGAGGATAACTAGTAGCCAAACCTAGCAGGCTGGCAACCAACAGTGTAGCACTCTGGGAGCTGAGCCCAGGCCTGCCTAAGTTGTGGTTTTAGCCCCAGGGCAGCAGGGCCAGCAGGCGGCTGGAGGGACCCCAGACCACCAGCAGCTGTGGCGATTCCAGAATTATCAACACAGACATGCCTTGGACAAAGTGAGAGGTTAGTACCCCATGGACTTTGGGACCAGTATTTTGGGAACGAGTCACCTTCTTCCCCTGGGGGTGAGAAACTGCTGGGGAGACGTGGCACCGACACCATTTTCCAGCTCCAGTAGAACCTTCAGCACCTCACCTGCAAACAGTAGGGGGATCTAAAGATCAGTCTGGGAGTTAATCCCTCTTGCTTTAACCTCCCTGCATCTGGATTGAGTTCTGGGTTGAAGGTCTTGGGGTGGGTATCCAGCTTGCCAAAGCATGTGGAGGCTTCACAGAGGCCACCCAACTTATACCTCTGGCCTTTGTAATGACACCAACGTTTGGGACAGAAGCTCCCCTTTCTGGTAGCAGAGTCCTACTGTGGCAACAAGCCCAAGCGTCATGTAATTGAGTGACAACATGCCTAGGCAAAGGAATCATCATTCATTTCTTCTAAGACAAAAGTGTAACAATTTTTGTTTTCCTAGGAGTTATCAAAGTATTCTATTTGGAAGACAATTTTACATATAAATTATTTATAAAATAGATCCAAGGTGATATCAAGATAAACCAAACCATTACCAGCTAGGTCAAACAAGAAAGGTCTTATACAGAAGAAAGTGATTGAACTTAGTGATGAAAAAGCGTAGTGAGGAAGGAAGACATTCCATACATAGCAGATAGCTAGTTAAGCACCAAAACCACCTTGATCATGATCTCTCATACAGTGATGGAATTGACTGGTACAAGCTGCCTCCCCTCTCTGTCTCAAGATGTTTTACTGTTTCAGATTAAAAGCTTGCTTGTCAGAGTTGGGGAATAGATTGGCAGTTGATGGGGATGACTGGTCCTTTTGACACAGGAGTTGTTTCCTTGGATAATGGTTCTGTAGGATGAGCAGATATCAGGATATGTGGTATGGTGGGTTCTCCTATGCCACCTTTGGCAAAGGAAATGCCACAATGATTTCTTCCTTTAGTCATTGGTAGGAGGACTGGGTTTGAAGAAGTTGTAATAATTTTGAGGGGGAGGGAACCTTGAAACTGTTATTCCCTAGTCAACACCCATCAGTCTTTTGTTGGAAATGGTTTTTAAGGTTGTGGTAGTGGTTTAAATTGCCTGACACACACTGCCTCTGAACTGAGGACTACTTGTTGTATTAGTCCTATATCGCCAGAGTACAATATAGTAACTGACATATTGTAGGTGCTTAATAAAGACTGCTAGATTAAGTAGTTATTGTTGCAGAAGAAAACTCTTGTTCAGGTTGAGGTTGGAATAAATGAATTCTAAGTGCTTCTGCCCTAACCCCCTCCCAACTCAGATCATGTAATTTCATTATTTCTCCTATTTTTCTATTTGGACATAGTTGTGATGTTTTGTTAAAAAAATAATGTTAACGAAATCACTGGGCTTGCACTTGGCAGATTTGTCTCTACATGAGCCTATATGAAAATGTGTGTTTCAGTAAGTTAAAATGTTTTTTTTTTTCTTGTGAGGCCATTGAATCACCCCTCCCATCAGTAATAATAATTTTTCTCTATTTTTCCACACAAAACATAGTTCATGGTGTATGTATATGTATGTGTGTGTGTGTTTAATGATTCTGCTCAGTTTTAAGTACTATTCTCATTCTTCCCTGAGAATAAAATACCCATGACCATCTACTTTGAGAAAGTTTCAACTCAGCAAATTCAAACAGCTCATAATTGACATCTGCACTTGAAGTCAAATACTTTCTTGTGTGATTTAAATTGTAACATTTTCTGGAACATTTAGGAATCATTAATCTGTGTCCTAAGCTATTTAGTCCTTTTCAGAAAAAAAAAAATCAAATGCTGAGAAAGGATTAAAGGGAATGACACCAGCTGGAGGAGAATGATACTGCCTTGTTGAAAATTCTAACCTCAACTGAGTGGAATGAACCCTGTGTTTTTGACCCTTAAGGAGCAAAAAGCGGACAGTGTCACTAGCTTATTTTTTCTCCTCTGCATTGTTTTTAAAAATTGAAAAAAATTGAGTCAACTACCTGCTATTTCTACACACACTTTATGTCTCTGGACAGTTTCTTTCATCCAAGGTAGTGAACAACTTAAAATGAATCTAAATGGACTATCTTGTTTATAGAATAAATCTGTTCAAAGAACATAAATTTATTTGTAGGTGATTTAAACAATGATTTCTTTGTACTCAGCACTTGTCTGAGGATTTATACTTAAGGAATCTGGGATTCTATCTTAATAGAACCTGGGAATCTTTCACAAACCCATGTTTATCTTTGGTTTGAATAAATTTCTAAGTACAAGTCTACTGGTGAAGGAGACAGGATCTAAAGCTGCCATTTCAACTCCTTGATGGAAGAAAAATGTTGTATGTGAATATCCTTCTAGTGAAAGTGAAATGATAATCTGACATTCAAAATAATGTAATATAGTTCTCATCCATAATTCAGAGAGTATCAGTCTGTCATTACATAGCTATTTTTTTTTGCCAGATTATGAAGCATTTGGAAAATGATACCCAAAGTAATATTCAAGTTCACTATACTGAGAGGAGATTTCTTCCACACCTAGAACTCTACTGAAAGTTATCCAGGATAGAGTTACATTTATTAAACAATCTCTTGTCTATTAATGCATGTATTACTTTTCACAAAATGATGGTATGAGAGTGAGATGAGAGTTAATAATTCAAATTTATTCTATTTTTCATGGAAGAAAACATTTTATTATGATCGACTGCTAAGAGCTAGGAATTGTGTTAGACACTGGAGATTAACAAAAGGAACAGAAACAATCTCCTCTCAGTAGTTTTCATTCTTTTGGGAAAGGGAAGACCAATATATAGCAATTAAATGAAAAATATATGCAAAGCTATTTCCATTGATAGGACATTAGCCGCTGATGGAATCAAGATAGATTTCCTGTAGAAAATGGTACTTGAGTAAATATTGGGTGAAATGTGGGATGTTCTATGGTGGACATAAGGAGATTATATTCTAGGTATATGAGATAGCCTGTGCAGACATGCAGAGACAATAATGGAATAGAACATTCAAGGAGCTACGAGTAAGTCAGTTTGGTTAGAAGGTAGATTGAATGAAAGGCAATAATGACTAAAAAACCCAGGGAAAATAGCCATAATCAGTTTGAAAAGAGGTTTTAAAAGCCAAAGATAGAAGACTGGATTTTATCCTAGAGTCAAGAGGAAGTCACTGAGGTTTATCAAGATGGGAGTAATAAGGTCACAACAAATATCAATTTGTAAGCTAGTTATGGAATGAACTTGAAAGAAAAAAAAACAGTCATGGAGACAAATGAGAAGTCTATTGCAATAGTCCTGATCAATGATAAGGGCCTGAACTAGAATGGTGGCCAAATGAGGAGACAGAAGTGGAAGGGTGTAAGATATATCATAGAGAGAATCAATGATATTCGGCACATGATTTGGATATAGATTTGGGGAGAAGGAAGAATCAAGTATATAAGGATATCTGATGGTTTCAGACTGAGTGATTAGCTGAATGGTGTAGCTCTCAATAGAAATAATTGGAAAGAGCAGTATATTTGTCTCTGCCCATGTTTTTGTTAGTCTTTTTGCATTTTCCTTTCATATACCACACAACAAACATATACACGCATGTATAATATAGGTAGATATGTATACATTTTATGTATAGTTATATGTATATCTATATATGAGAAAAGATAAAGAAAGTGGATTATTACATGGAAAGGCAAGTCAATAGAAGACTGTGGGAATAGTATATTGTGTCTGTGTGTGTGCATATAGTGTACATATGACATATTTTACACATGTATATGAAGAAAGAAAGAGATAGAAGGGGAGGAAGACACACACAGAGAGAGAGAGAGAGAGAGAGAGAGAGAGAGAGAGAGAGAGAGAGAGAGAGAGAGAGATGGAAGGATGGAGAGGAACAGTGATTATCTTGCACCATTAAACATTATACTAAGACCAACAAATGAATAGATATTAAATGAATGAATTCAACTATTTCTAGAGAAGTATCTATGAATGAATAGCTGTTTCTTTTTCATCCAGTGATTAGTCATTTGAGGTAAGATTATTTCAACCAGGGCAACCTGGTCACCCCAAAGGTCAGAGTAAATGGAAGCTACTTTTATTTCCCCTTATGCAATTTTGAAAGGAAATGTCATCTCTTAGGAATGACATTTTTCATGTCATTAGTGATAACTATTATTTTATATCATTTCTGCTCATTTTTCACTCAGCTATTATATATGAGTTTAACTTCCTTTGTTTTTATTCCCAAATGAGTGTGCTGTGAAACCATATGTGTATGGGGTAGAACAGTATGGGAATATATCATGAGTATAGGTATTAGAGTGAGTGGATATGTACACATATTTCTATATACATTTATCTATCTATCTATTTACAGATATATGAACACATGTTTGTAGCAAACACATATGTCTATCTATGCACATGTGCACATGCAAAATAATTGAAGCCTAAAAATTTTAAATAATACTTGAAAGGGCACTCATATATTTCTCTTCTTGGAGAATTTTCTGAATAAATAGCAGCTTCCCCCCTAATCTATCCTCCTCTCAAACCTTCTTGAAATTTTAAATCAAACTAGCTCTGAGAATTAGTTAGCTATCATCAGGTCAAGTGACAGAATTGATTTTTTTTCTTTCTGGGCTGCAAAAAGTGAAAAGAAGGCCAACGAGTCTACTTTTCAGAAATTTTCAGTTTGTTGTTTCCATTAATGAGTAACACTATTAGATGAGGTCATTTGTTATCTGCTAATGAACAAGGTTATCATTTTCTCAAGTTTAGTTCACACTTCCAATATTGGGATGGTATCTGCATTGGATTGTTCTTTCAAACATATACTCCCAGCTGGAGTTCTTATACTAATGATTTACAGAGGTAGGAATAAATGGACAGTTTACAGATGCTTTCCTCCCTCCCCCCTCCTATCTGTGACTTTTAGCTACTTGCAGCTTTCATATCAATTCCTTATTTCTTTTCTCTTTCCTTCCTTTCTTCTTTACTCTTTTTCCAATAAAATAATGAATTTAAGGGCTTTGAAGATTTTAATGTGCTCTTTATAAATTCTAGTTTCTATTACTGCAAATAGATACCTCATAAGATAGGTCTAGAGTTGGTGAGGACATTAGAGGCTGCAAGACCTAGGAAAATTATATGACTTCAACAATGTCACAAAAGTAGAAATGTTAAAAGGAATATATGAACTTAGGTCCTTGGAGAAAGTATACCTCTCTAGTACCACACTATCTCCCCATATATGAACTCTTATAAACATTATCTATAACATGCACTAGAGAAGTTTGTGATCCTTTTCAACCTGTCTTTTTCTTTGTCTTCAACTGTTGATTAAATTTGAATTTATTTGCTGTTTTTTTTTTACTTTTATGTCAGATATTCTCAGCTGATTTCTAAACTCCTCTAGAGCATGGTAGTATCATTCTTCTCCATCACAGCTTTAATATAATATTTAAGACATCTGGGGATTCTATTTACATTTTTTACTGTTTTATTTAATAAGACTTGTTAGTTTGAATCCGTTGCATTGTGATATTTTGTATCATTTGCAAGAAAATTGATCAAGTTAGATCATCAAAGAAAATATCTCAATATCTCCGCTGTGAATTTATTGTACAGACATGTCAGGAGAATGAGAGATAAAAATAATAACAATGGTAAGTAAAAATAAAAATTAATCCGCTAGTATATTTAGTTAAGTTATAATGGACGTTTTATGGGTGGACATAGTTAAGTCATTAATATAGGTAGGCATTAAAAGATTTTAATATGTATATTTGATGGGTCTATTCATATTGATGGCTGTAGATATGTGGATATACTAGAGATTTGGAATATTATTAATACAACACATAAGCAGATTAAAATATATACTATGAAATGAATTCACTTTTCTCCTTTTTAAATTATAATTTATTTTTACCAATTTTGAGATACAGATTCTCCTTCACCTTTCAGTTGTTCTCCACCCACAGAAAAGGCAAACAATGTTAGTAATCATACTTGGGAAATCATGAAACATAACTCCATATTTGAGATATCATCAACAAACAAAAGCAAGGAAAATGAAGTGAGAAAATTATACTTTAATTTTTAATCAGAGTTCACTCTGGACCACTCTCTCTAGGGGTAGATAATCTGTTTTTTTTTTTTCTTTTGAGGGAAATTGGGATTAAGTAACTTGCCCAAGGTTACACGGCTAGGTTTTTTTGTTTGTGTGTGCATTAAATGTCTGAGGCCGGATCCGAACTCAGGTCCTTCTGACTTCAGGGCCGACGCTCTACTCACTGCGCCACCTAGCCGCCCCGATAGTCTTTTTTCATGATGAATCTCTTGGGGTTATCTTAGATCATCATATTGAAGAGTGTAGCAATGTTTTTCACAGTTGATAATCTCTACAATGTTATTGTTATTATATATGATAGTCTAATGTTTCTTCTCACTTCACTTTGCACCAGCTCATATTCCTCTTACCATGTTTCTTTTCCTTTTTTTCTGAAACTACCTCCCACAGGACTTCTTACAGCACAATAGTAATACATAAAAAGTATATGCTGCAACTTGTTCAGTCATACCCTAACTGATGAGCATCCCCTCAATTTCCAACTTTTTGTCTCCACAAAAATAGCTGGTACAAATATTTTTTTTAAATATAAATACATTTTTCCCTTTTTCTTTGATTCTTTGGGATGTATACTTACTGGTAGTATTGCTTAACCAAAGGGTATGGAAAGATTTATCGCTCTTTGAGTATGGTTTCCAATTATTCTGCAGAATGGTTGAGTCATTTCTCTAGCCCACCAATAGTTCATTAATGTACTTATTTTCCCTTATTCCCTCCAACATCTTTCATTTTATATAGGTGTGAGGTGGTACCTCAGAGTTGATTCAATTTTCCTTTTTCTAATCAATAATGACTTAGACTATTTTTATATGACAATAGACAGTTTTGATTTCTTCTTCTGAAAAATGCCTGTTCAAATCCCTTGACTACTTATCAGCTGCTGAATGGTTTTTATCTGTTATAAAATTGAATAACTTCCCTGTATATTTAAGGAGTGTGGCCTTTGTTAAAGAAATTTGTTGGATGGCCACATAGAAGCAGGAACACTATGTGTACTCCCCCGCCATAAGGACCTCAAATACCTATAAAAATGACTCTAAACAAACTTTAGAGCTACAGAACCCACAAAGTGACAAAAAAATCTCCTATTGAAGGCAGTCTGGAAGGCTATCAGGAAGTGTCCATTGCAGCAGGCTGGGAGCAGATCCCAGGCCCATGTGATCCTTCAGGTAATAGCCTCAGGGCAGCCCCAACCAGCCACTGCTGGAGGGACTTTGGACCAGCAGCTGTGGTGGTTACCAGAATTGTAAACCCATAAATGCCAAAGACAAAGTGAAAGTTCAATGTGGGCTTTGTGTGAACAAGGGGTCCAGGAGTGCTGTCTGGCCTCTGCTCCAGGGGGAAAAGTGGCTGAGATGCGGCCCTTGCTGCTGCATGGCTGCTTCAAAGCTCCTGGCCTGCATATTGTAGGGGGACCAAACGACCAGTCTGAGGGGTAATTGCTCTTGCTTTAACCTGCTTGGATCTGGATTACTGTCTATGGTGGAGGGCTGGGGGTGTGTAAACTGGTGCCAGAGTATGTAGAGGCTTCAGGGAGGGCAGCCAACTAATAGCTCTGGCAGCTGCAAAATCCCCATCTATTTGGGACAAAGCTCTCCTCTCTGAAAGCAGAGTTCTAATGTGGTAAAAAGATCAAAAGTAAAATAATTGAGTAGCAAGATGAACAAGCAAAGGAAGCAAAGCAATCACAACAACCTGACTCTAGATTCCTTTGTTGGGGACAAAAAGGATCAAAGCATGGAACAGGAGGAAGACAGTGAAGTCAGAACTTCTGCACCAAAAGCTTTCAAGAAAAATAAAAGCATATAGGAGAGAGCAAATTGGGGGAGGTGATATTCAGTGTGATTGCTCTTTTGGGGTGGTGGGTAGGGGAATGATGGGGAGAAAATTTATAACTCAAAATCTTTTGGAAATAAATGTTGTAAACTAAAAATAAGCATAAAATTTTAAATAAAAAAAATAGGCACATTCTTAAGAGTGAAAATTTGTTGTTGGATGTTGGTTTGATGACTCATTTTTTTTTTAATTTTTAATATGGGGAAACGAATAAAATGTATTTAATCCTAGTCAAAATTATTTAAAACAAAGATCAGGGTATTTACTAATCTGTTTCATTCTGCATATTAATGTCTTTCTTTTCAACTTCTAGAATTTGCATTCTTTCTCTATTTTAGTTTCTCTGTTTATCTATCTCCATCTTTGTTTCTCTGTCTGTATTTTCTTTTATCACTGTTTACTATATTTGTAAAATCAATTTATCAGATATTATTATCATGACAACTTAGATCTTATTTAATATTCATGGATCTTGCTTAATGTTCTCTCTGTTTTTATTCTTTTTGCTTTTTCAATTCAATTCAATCAACATTTATTAAGTGCATCCTGTGTTCCAAGTGCTACCCTAAATTCTCAGGATATAAATAAGAATAAGAGACAGTCTTTGCCTCCAGAGAGGTCCCAATCTCATAGTGGTGGGGCAATATACAAAAGAAAGCTACAGCAGGTGGGAAGGATCTGGGGGTATTTAGACATCATGCTGTTATTTGAAATGGAATGCACTTAGAAATATGGATGGAAAATAGAGTTATTAATAAGGTTCTGAGTCCACTATAAAGGAAGACTTTGTGTAGAGTTTTGTGTTCCACCTTCAGAGGGGAGAGGAGATGAGGGTAAGGTGAGAACCGATATGGTATATACTGGAGTTTTTCTTCAAGGTTATGGGATTCAGTATGTGACATGTTGTTTTGTGGAATGGATGACAACAAAGATATAGTTGGAGAATGGAGTTACCAGGAGGGTTTTAGCCTTCTATAAAGAAAGGCTTTAGAATAAATTCAGTGTTCTACCTTTCAGCCCTCCAATCAGAGGGAAGAGGCAACAGAGTGTAAGTTGAGAAGGCAAAAAGAAGGAAGATCTGCTGCCATTATTGTTCACACTTTAACAAAATCAAGGAATCAACATCAAAAGGTATCATGGTGTTTGGGGACTAGTTATTTTACCATGTTTTTTGTTCCATCATTATTTTTTTCAAACTGTGAAAGTGAATTCTTTTATTTCATTTAGTTTTCATTTATGATTTCTTGAAATATAATTCTATAAATCCAAGCTTTGATAAAATCTACTTGGATTGAAATGGAGTTATTTGACTGTCTTTAAACCAGATTACTCTGGCTCTCACTGATTGGCCAATAATAGGTCCAAATTCAGGTTTCTCTTACTCATCGCTTTGATTTTGATGGCTCTGAATGAGAATAGTAATTATTTCTATTCTGGTCTCAATATTTACCAGTCATTTAAATACTGAAATAATTTTTCCTCAGACAGACTGTGACGTCAGAAAGGCCTTAGCTTAAAAAGACTAAGGTCTCACATTGAACCCAGAGCCATTTCCAGTCATCCTGACCTATGTCTTGCCACTAGACTCCCATGACTCTGGAGGAGAAAGTGAGGTTGATGATTTTGGACACATCTGCCTCACTTAATCCAATTCACTTGCAAATTTAGACATCAACCTCTTAAAATAATTGGTCCTCTTCCAGAAAGGAGAGCAAACAACAACATAAAGAATTAAGAATACACATTAAATTCCATTTTTCAAAACTATGACCATATCAGATTATCAAAAGAGAGGGGCAAATGTCTACTATAAAATACTGTCCATAGCACATTTTCATTGCTGGCATCTTCACTCCTATCATTCACTAGGTTTCAGTCTATGTTTGACTTAGTACTGTGACTAAGAGAAACTGAAACATTTGTTTTTGTTTATATATCTTTTGACCTGTAACCTAAAATGTTTCCATCTTTTCTATCTATATTACCAGCAAAGGGCTAAATACAAGCAAAATAAGATCACAGTTTTACTGTTGGAAGAGAAGGACAATATAAGAAGTATATCTTAATGAGATCCATTTCTTTTAGATTTACCAATGTAACCTCTAAAGAGAAGCTTTAGCTCATTTGAATTCCCTTGTATCCAACAGAAGAGGTAAATAGAGCATTTTTTTCAGATTGCCAATTTAAATCAAGGAACTGAATCTAATTAAGAAAAATAAATTAGCTAAAATGTTATTTTGTGATTAACTGATCCACACAAGCATCCTAGCTTAATTACGGAAATTTAGGCAGACCTGAAAGAAAAGGAGCTGGGGGCAAAGGAAAGGGAAGTGTACAAATTCTTTATTATCATCATTCTTCAAGAGAAAAGATTTGATGATTTTATAATAATTTGATTGACAAGAACATCTATTGATAGTTAAGTGATAGTTATTATGCATGTAAATGAGAAGAAAGCTCCCACAGAACTCTCTAATGGAAGAGATATCCTGGTAGAGCAGAAAGAATGCCAAATGGAAAGGAGCAGGAAAAAATGCAATGTTCCTTCAGATATTTAGTAGCAATGACCAGTACAAGTTGATTGTGTTATCTTAACCTGTTGCTTTTTCTCTGAATAGTAAAATATTGCTTATCATAATAATCAGCATCAAGATAATATATAAAATAACGATTATAGAATGCTTAGTCAACCTAAAGGTACTACTGTTATGCAAAAGAAACATCATTGCTACCAAATTTGTCATATTCTTTTGTAAATAATTTTTATTATTATTTTGAGGTACTAGTACAATGGATAAAGTGCTGGACCTGGAGTCAGGAAGACCCATCTTGCTAAATTCAAATCTTGCCTTAGACAGAAGTCTGTTTTACCCTGTGCAAGTCACTTAATGCTGTTTACCACAGTTTTACAAGACTCTGGCTTCTACCTCCTCCAATTCATGTAAAAAATCACTCTAGACAAACTTTGGAGCTACATAAGCCACAAAATGACACAGAGAAGCTAACCTCCTGCTGAAGACATCCTGGCAGGCCAGCAGGAAGCAGCCAGCACAGCCGGTTGGGAGCCGACGTCAGCCATGTGTGAGCCTGAGGTTTTAGCCTCAGGTAAGCCACAACCAGCCATCAGCTGGAGGGACTTCAGATCACCAAAAGTTGTGGTAGTTTCCAGAATTATCAACACACAGATGCTAAGGACAAAGTGAGAGGTCAATGCAGTGTGGAATTTGGGATCCAGCAGGTAGGGAGTGTGGTGTGGCCTTTACCCCCTGGAAGGAGAAGCTACTGAGGTACCATGGCTGTGAAGCTGTCACCACATAGATGTTTCAACCCTTGCAAATTTAAGGGGGACCAAGTGACCAATTTGAGAGGTAATCTCTCTTGCTTTAATGTTCTTAGATCTGGATTGTTGTCTAGGGTGGAGGTCATGGGGTGTGTGACCAGTTTGCCAGAGAGTGAGGAGGATCAGAGAGGGCACCCTACTAAGAGTTCCAGCAGCTGCAAAAACCCCAGTGGTTTGGGACAATGCTCCCCTCTCTGGTAGTAGAGTCCTACTGAAGCAAAATGCTCAAAAGTCAAGTAATTGATTGATAATATGAGCAACCAAAGAAAGCAAAGAAAGCAGAACAATCCAATTTTACACTCCTATTTTGGGGACAAAAAGGATCAAATCATGGAACAGGAGGAAGACAATCAAGTCAGAACTCCTGCACCAAAATCTTCTAAGAAAAATAATAGCTGGTTACAGGCCATAGAGGACCTTAAGAAGGATTTTGAAAACCAAATAAGAGAAGGGGAGGAACAATTGGGAAGAGAAATGAGAAGGATGCAATAATATTATTAAATTAGTGTCAACAACCTAACTGAAGAAAACAACAAATTAAAAATAGACTAACTCAAAAAGCAAAAGAGGCTCAAAAAGCCAATGAGGAGAAGAATTCCTTAAAAAGGGGAATTGGCCAGAAGGAAAAAAAAATCTCAAAAAATCAATGAAGAAAATCATTCTTTCAAAATTAGAATGGAGAAAATGGAAGCTAGTGACTTTATGATGAATCAAGCTAGTATCAAACACATCCAAAGAAATTAAAACATAGAACACAATGAGAACTATCACATTGGGAAAACCACTCACCTATAAAATAAATCTAGGAGAGATAATTGAAAACTTATTGGACTACCTGAAAGCCTTGATCAAAAAAAAGAACCTTGAAATTATCCTTCAAGAAATTCTCAAGGAAAACTGTCTCGATTCTTTAGAATCAGAAGGCAAAATGGAGGTTAAAATAATCCACAAATCATCCCGTGAATAAGATCCCCTAAAAGAAACTCCTATTAATATTATTGCCAGGTTCAGGAATTCCCAGATCAAGGAAAAAACATAATAATCAGCCAAGAAGAAGCAATTTGAATGTTGTAGAAAAACAATCAGGATAACATAGGATCTTGCAGCTTCTACACTGAGGGATCAAAGTGCTTGGAATATCATATTGTGGTGTTCGAAGGAGCTGAGATTAAAACCAAAATCCACCTACCCAGCAAAACAGAGTATCATGTTTTAGAGGAATATGTGGTCATTCAATGGAATAGATGACTTTCATTTATTCTTTTATTTTTTTTTCCAAATGCTTTATTAACTTCTGGTTTACACCATTCATTTCTGCCAGATTTTGAGTTAAAAATTTTTCCCCATTTTGCCCCTACCTTCTACCACAGAATAGCAGTCCCATAGGATGTCCCCTCATCCAATCTGCTCTCTCCCATATCTTTTCCAATACTACCCTTTCACATTTCCATTAGGTCAAGGTGAATCTCTCTGCCCCAATTCCTACACATCTTATCTCCCAATTGCATGCAAAATAGTATTAATAATAGTATATATATATTTGGAACATTTAATTTTAAAACTTAGAATTCCAGATCCATTGCTTTCGTCCCTTGTCACCCACTCCATATGGGAATATAAGCAATTCAGAATATCTTGTACATGTATAGCTATGCAAAACATTACCATAGAAGATATATTGT
This sequence comes from Gymnobelideus leadbeateri, assembly GCA_011680675.1. Lineage (NCBI taxonomy): Eukaryota > Metazoa > Chordata > Mammalia > Diprotodontia > Petauridae > Gymnobelideus > Gymnobelideus leadbeateri. The sequence continues at coordinate 59,252 of WOXC01002407.1, read as the reverse complement.
AAAAGATTGCCTATGTTTCCCTGCCACCCATCCAAACCCCCACCTGGTCCATTCCCTACTTTGATCCTGTCCCTCTTCAAAAGTGTGTACATCTAACCTCCCCTCCCCACAGTATGCCCTCCCCTCTATCATCCCCCTCCCCCCTACTTACCTGCAGAGTGAGATATCCCATTTAGTATGTATGTCATTCTCTCCCTGAGCCAAATTCAATGAGAATATATTTTTTTGCTTTTTGCCTTTCTGTTCTTCTCCTCCACTGGAAATACTTCCACTTGACTCTTCTACATAAGATAGTTTTCCCCACCTCTCTCTCCCCATCTCTTCTTGCCACATTCCCCTCTAACCTCTTCACTTCACCCCTTACGTATCATCCCATCCCACCAAATTCAATTTATGCCCTCTACCCATGTATACCTGTAAAAATGTATAAATATATTCACATATGTGTCCATATGCCCATATGCCCTTCTTCAATTATTTTCATACTGAGAAAGGTTTCATCAGTAACAGTTATTGTTTTTCCATGTAGGGATGTAAATAATTTGGGGTGGAGCCAAGATGGCAGAGTAGAAACAGAACTTCCAAGGCACTCTCCCCCATGCGACTTCCAAACTATGCAAAAGGTGGACTCTGAACAACTTCTGGGGCTCCAGCACCCACAGAACGACACAGAGAATCTAACTTCCCACTGAGGACAGCCCAGCAGCACTGTAGGGAATGGCCAGTGCAGGGTGTTGGGAACCGACAGCAAAGCGCTCTGGGAGCCTAGTCCAAGCCTGCCTGAGTCGGGGTTTTAGCACCAGGGTGGCCAGACCAGCAGCTGGCTGGAGGTACCCCAGAACACCAGCAGCAGTGGCGATTCCAGAATTATGAACACAGACATGGCTAGGACAAAGTGAGAGGTTAGTGCCCCATGGACCTTGGGACCAGTATTTGGGGAAGGCATCAGGCTTCTTCTCCTGGGGGTGAGAAGCAGCTGAGGAGACCTGGTATGGACACCATTTTGCAGCTTCAGTGGCAGCTTCAGCTTTTAGCCTGGGAACTGTAGGGAGATCCAGTGGTTCATTCTGGGGGTTAATTGCTCTTGTTTTAATCTCCCTGGATCTGATTGCAATATGGGGTGGAGGTGGTAGGGTGGGTATCCTGCTTGCCAGAGCATGTGGAGGCTTAACAGGGGCCACCCAACTAATACCTCCAGGAGGTATTACCCTAACTTTTGGGACAGAAGCTCCCCTGTCTGGTGGCAGAGTCTACTGTGGCAACAAATGCAAAATCAAGTAATTGAGTGGCAACATGCCTAGGCAAAGCAAACAAAATGAACAGAAAAATGCAACATTAGACTCCTATTTTGGGAGCAAAAAGGATCAAAGCATGAAACAGGAGGAGGACTGTGAGGTCAGAAATCCTGCACCAAAAGCCCAAAATAAAAATACAAGCCGATTACAGGCCATTAAGGACCTTAAAAAGGCCTTTAAAACCCAAATAAGAGAAGTTGAGAGAAAATTGGGAAGAGAAATGAGAAGGATGCAGGAAAAGTATGAAATGAGAGTCAACAGCCTGATTGAGAAAAATAACACATTAAAAAAAAAAGACTAACTCAAATGGCAAAGGAGGCCCAAAAGGGCAATGAGGAGAATAATGCCTTAAAAAGCCAAATAGGCCAGATGGAAAAAGAATCTCAAAAGGTCACTGAGGAGATTCATTCATTCAGAGTTAGACTGGAACAAATGGAACATAATGACTTCATGAGAATTCAAGATGCTGTTAAGCAGATCCAAACAAATGCAAGAATAGAAGGCAATGTGAAATATCTCATGGGAAAAACCACTGACGTGGAAAATAGATCCAAGAAAGATAATGTAAAAATTATTGGACTACCTGAAAGACATGATCAAAGAAAGAATCTAGAAATCATCCTTCAAGAAACTGTCCAGGAAAATTGCCCTGATATTTTATACCCAGAGGCCAAATAGAGGTTGAAAGGATCTACTGATTGCCTCTTGAAAATGATCCCCAAAAGAAAACTCCTAGGAATATTATATCCAAGTTTCAGAATCCCCATATCAAGGAGAAAAAACTGCAAGCAGCCAGGAAAAAGCAATTTCAATATTATGGAAACACAATCAGAATATCTCAGGACCTGGCAGCATCTAAAATGAGGGAAGGAAAGGCATGGAATATGGTATTCCACAGGTCGAAACATCTGGGATTAAAATGAAGAATCACCTACCCAGTGGAAACAAGACAGCAGAGTAGAAACAGAACTTCCAAGTTGCTCTGCCCCACACAACTTCCAAACTATGTAAAAGGGGACTCTGACAATTCCTGGAAACCCAGCACCCACAGAAACACACAGAGAAACTAACCTCCCACTGAGGACAGCCCGGCAGCACTGTGGGGAACGGCTAGTGCAGAATGCTGGGAACTGACAGCACAGGGCTCTGGGAGCCGAGCCCAGGCCTGCCTGAGTGGGGGTTTTAGCCCCAGGGTGGCCAGGCCAGCAGCTGGCTGGAGGGACCCCAGAACACCAGAAGCTGTGGCGATTCCAGAATTATAAACCCAGACATGCCTAGGACAAAGTGAGAGGTTAGTGCCCCATAGACTTTGGGACCAGTATTTGGGGAATGCATCGTCTTCTTACTCCGCGGGCTAGAAGAAGATGAGGAGACACAGAACACTGGCCATTTTGCAGCTCTAGTGGCAACATCAGCTCCTGGCCTGTGAACTGTAGGAATATCCAGCAATCATTCTTGGAGGTTAATAACTTTTGCTTTAACCTGCTTGGATCTGGATAGTGATCTGGGGTGAGGTCTGGGGTTGGTATCCAACTTGCCAAAATCAGAATTTTGAAGTCCCCACCATTCGGGACGGAAGGTCCCCTTTCTGGTGGCAGAGTCCTACTCTGGCAAAAAGCCCAAAACTCAAGTAATTAAGTGGCAACGTGCCTAGGAAAAGGAAACAATATAAAAAGAAAAATGCAACATTAGACTCCTATTTGGGGGGCAAAGAGGATCAAAGCAGGGAAGAAGAGAACTGTGAGGTCAGAAATCCTGTTCCAAAATCCCCAAAAGAAAATACAAGTAGGATGCAGGCCATAGAGGACTTTAAGAAGCAGATAAGAGAAGTTGAGGAAAAATTGGGAAGAGAAATGAGAAGGATGCAGGAAAAGTATGAAATGAGAGTCAACGGCCAGACAGAGGAAAATAACACCCTAAAAATAGACTAACTCAAAAGGCAAAGGAGGCCCAAAAGAGCAACGAGGAGAAGAATGCTTTAAAAAGCTAAATTTGCCAGATGGAAAAAGAATCTCAAAAGCTCACTGAGGAGGTTCATTCCTTCAGAGTTAGACTGGAGCAAATGGAAGCTAATGATTTTATGAGAAATCAAGATGCTGTTAAGCAGATCCAAACAAATGAAAGAATAGAAGGCACTGTGAAATATCTCATCGGAAAAAACACTGACCTGGAAAATAGGTCAGGAGAGATAATTTAAAAATTATTGGTCTACTTGAAAGCCATGACCAAACAAAAAGCCTAGAAATCACCCTTCAAGAAATTATCAAGGAAAATGGCCCTGATGTTTTAGACCCAGAAGGCAAAATAGAGGTTGAAAGAATCCTCAAATCACCTCCTGAAAAACGATCCCAAAATAAAACTCCCAGGAATATTATAGCCAGGTTCCTGAATTCCCAGATCAAGGAGAAAATACTACAAGCTGCCAGGAAGAAATAATTTCAATACTGTGTAAACACAATCAGAATAGCACAAGACCTAGCAGTTTCTACACTGAGAGAATGAAGGGCATGGAATATGTTATTCCAGAGGGCAAAAGATCTGGGATTGAAGCCAAGGTTCACCTACCCAGGAAAACTGATTATTTTGTTTCACGGGAAATATGGGTATTCAGTGGAATAGAGGACTCTCAAGAATTCATGATGAAAAAAAGCAGAGTTGAATAGAAAATTTGCCATCCAGACACAAGAAACAAGAGATGCCTGAGAAGGTAATCAGGGAAAAGAAATCAAAAGGAACTTATCAAAGTTGAACTATTTACATTCCTCCATGGAAAAACAATAACTGTGACTGATGAATCCTTTCTAAGGATGAAAATAATGGAAGAAGTTTATATGGGCATATGAATACATATGTGAATGTGTGTATATATGTTTACAGTTATACATGGATAGACAGCACATGTTGAATTTGGTGGGAAGGGATGATACCTAAGGGGTGAAGTTAATAAGTGAGAGAGGAAAGTGGCAAGAGGAGAAGGGGAGTGAAAGGGTAGGGTAAATTATCTCATGTAGAAGAAGCAAGGGGAAGTTTATGTAGGGGAGTGGAAGAATAGGAAGGCAAAAACATATTCTCATTGAATCTGGCTCAGGGAGGGAATGACATACATACTAAATGGGACATCTCACCCTTCTGGAGAGTAGGGGGAAGGGGAATCAGAGTGGGGATGATGGAGGGGAGGGCATTGTGGGAGGAATGGAGGTTGGAAGTACCCACTTTTGAAGAGGGACAGGATCAAAGTAGGGAATGGACCAGGTGGGGGGTGGGATGGGTGGGAAGGAATTATAAGCAGCCTTTTCATAATATCTACTTTGGTAATGATTTACATAGCTATACATCTACAATACATACTGAAGTGCTTATCTTCCCAGAGGGAATGGGTGAGAAGGGAAGAAAGAAATGGCTCTGAAATTTGAGATTTTAAAATTAAGTGTTTCAATTCTATAGAAATACTATTATTTATACTATTTTGCATGTAATTGAGAGATAAGATGTGCAGGCATTGGGTCACAGACATTCACATCGCCCTAATGGTAAAGTGGAAGGGGATATGGGAGAAGATATGGGAGAGAGCATATTGGATGAGGGGATATCTTGTGGGACTGCTATTATGGGGTTGTGGTTTGGGGAACCATGGGTAAAATCGTAACTCAAATTCTGTCGGAAATGAATGATGTAAACCAGAAATGAAAAAAGCATTTGTTAAAATAAAAAAAAGAATCACCAACCAGCAAAACTGAGTATCTTATTTCAGGGGGAAATATGGTCACTCAGTGGAATAGAGGACTTTCAAGCATTCTTGAGGAAAAAACCAGAGTCGAATAGAAAATTTGATATTCAGACACAAGAGACAAGAGATGCTTGAGAAGGTAATCAGGGAAAAGAAATCAAAAAGAAAGTATCAAACTTGAACTATTTACATTCCTACATGGAAAAACAATAACTGTGACTGATGAATCCTTTCTCAGTTTGAAAATAATTGAAGGAGGATATATGGGCATATGAATACATATGTGAATATATGTATATATGTTTACAGGTATACATGGGTAGAGGGCACATGTTGAATTTGGTTGGAAAGGATGATAGTTAAGGGGTGAAGTTAAGAGGTGAGAGAGAAATGTGGCAAGGGGAGATGGGTAGAGACAAGGAGTGGTAAACTATCTCATGTAGAAGAGGCAAGGGGAAATTGTTGCAGAGGATGGGAAGAATAAGAAGGCAAAAAGGCAAAACCATATTCTCATTGAATTTGGCTCAGGGAGAGAATGACTTACATAGTAAATGGGATATCTCACCCTGCAGGAGAGCATGGGGAAGTATGATGATAGGGGGCATAATGGTGGGGAGGTCATTCTGGGGTGAGGGTATGTTACAAGTACCCACTTTTAAAGAGGGACAAGATCAAAGTAGGGAATGGACCAGATGGGGTCGGATCAGTGGGGGAGAAATATAAGCAGTCTTTTACAATTTATCTACTGTGGTAATATTTTGCATACCTATATAAGTACAACGCATATGGAATTGCTTATCTTTCCAAAGGGAGTGGGTGACAAGGGAGGAAGGGAATGGAACTGAAATTCGAAGTTTTAAAATTAAATTTTTCAAATATATATAAATACTATTATTGTTACTATTTTGCATGTAATTGAGAGATAAAATGTGCAGGCATTGGGTCACAGATATTCACCTTGCCCTAATGGTAAAGTCGAAGGGGATATGGGATAAGATATGGGAAAGAGCAGATTGGATGAGGGGATATCTTGTTGGACTGCTATTATGGGGTGATGGGTCAGGGAAAAATGGGGAATAAATTATAACTCAACATCTGGCAGAAATGAATGATGTAAACCAGAAGTTAATAAAGCATTTGTTTAAAAAATAACCAAAAAAAAAGAAAATTTTTCTTCCTGGCTGCTTGTAGTATTTTCTCCTTGATCTGGGAATTGACTTTCAGTTATACTTGATGAAAAAAAAATGAACAGAGTTGAATAGAAAATTTGACATTCAGATGAAAGAAGTAGGAGAAGCATCAGAAGGTAAAACGGGAAAGGAAATCATAAGGAACTTATCAAAGTTGAGCTATTTACATTGCTACATGGGAAAAATGATAATTATTACATATGAAACTTTTTTCAGTATTAGAATAGTTGAAGGGAATAGAAATTTTTGTGTGTGTGGATGTGTGTGTGTTTGTGTGTGTATATATATATATATATATATATATAATAGTATATATATATATATATATATATATATACTATTATTTAAAATATTTTACATGTAACTGGGAAATAAAATATACAGAGAATATAAAATATAACAAATATAACAGGGGCATGGAGATCCACCATGCTCTACTGTATAATAAGGGAGGATGGGGGGAATATATGGGAGAAAGTAGTTTGGAAGATGGGATATCCAGTGGGATCACTATTTTGGAGTGGTATGAAGGGGAAAAAAACGGGAAGAGAAATTTTTATTCAGTACCTTTCAGAAATTAATGATAAAAACTAGAAGTTAATCAAACATTTGATAAAGAAAAAATTTCTTCAAAATATAATGTTATTATGCTGCCATACCATTATTTTTTCCTTTTTTAATTTACTTTTATTTTATATCATTCAGTTTCACAATACCTTGTGTTTCAAAATTTCCCCCTCCCTCTCCCCCCTCCCATCATAGCAGCATGCACTCAAATATAGGATATACAAATATCTTCACATTAATCATTAGTAAGGTTGTAAAGATGGATTATAACTGATGGAATGATCAGTGGGAAAGAGGAAACTAAACAAAACAAGAAAAAGATAGAGATCAAGTAGTTTGTTTCAATCTGCTTTCAGACTCCACATCTCTTTCTCTGGATGTGGGTATGCCTTTCAATCATAAGTCTTTTGGAGTTTTCTTATAATATTACATTGCTGAGAGGAGCCCAGTCTATTGAAGTTGGCCGTCCCACGTAAATTTTGTCTGTGATGATGTAGAGATTTCACATTGTTTTGATCTTCTAGCTCAGCATCAGTTTATTTAAGTCTCTCCAGGTTACTGTGAAGTCCATCTGCTCCCCATTTCTTATAGTACAATACCATTCCATTATGTTCACATATGAGAACTTGTTCAGCCATTCCCCACTTAATAAGCATCCTGTTGATGTCCAATTCTTTGCCACCACAAAACTAGTCACTATAAATATTTTTGTACATATCGTCCTCCTCCCACTTCTCTGATGTCTTTGCGATATAACCCTAGAAGTGGTATTGCTGTTTCAAAGGGTATATATTTATTTATAGTACTTTGGGCATAGTTCCAGATTGCTCTCTAGAATGGTTGAATCAATTCACAACTCCAGCAACAAGGCATTAGTGTTCCAATTTTTCCACATTCTGTCTAGCATTTATCATTGTCCTGTTTTTTCATCTTAGCCAATATGGCCAGTAGGATGTGGTACCTCAGAGTTGTTTTGATTTGCATTTCTCTAATCATTAGTAATTTATAATATTTTTTCATATGCTTATAGATATCTTTAATTTCATCTTCTGAGAACCACTCGTTCATGTCCTTTGACCATTTATCAACGGGGGAGTGGCTTGTATTCTTATAGATTTGACTGAGTTCTTTGTATATTTTAGAAATGAGGCCTTTATCAGAGACATTGTTTGTAATAATTCTTTCCCAATTTTCCACTTCCCTCTTAGGTGACATTGGCTTTATTTGTACAGAAGCTTTTCAATTTAATGTAATCAAAATTATCCATTTTATAATGCTCTTCTAACACTTGTTTGGTCATAAAGTCTTTCTCTCTCCATAGTTCTGACATGACAACTATCCCTTGCTCTCCCAGATTGCTTTCAGTATCAACCTTTATACCTAGATAATGCACCCATTTTGACTTTATTTTGAAGTACAGTGTTACATGTACATGTCTATGCCCAATTTCTGCCATACTGTGTTCCAGTATTCCTAGCAGTTTTTGTCAAATAGTGCATACTTATCCCAAAAATTGGGGTTTGGGGGTTTATCAAACAGTGGATTAATATAGTCACTGCTACTTTGACTGGCAGAATATCATATTCCAAGCCCTTCTATTCCTTATGGTAGATGTTGCCAAATCCTGAGTTATCCTGATTGTGTTTCCACAATATTCAAATTATTTCTTCCTGGATCCTTATAATATTCTCTCCTTGATCTGGGAATTCCAGAACAAGGCTATCATATTCCTAGGAGTATTCTTTTTGGGATCATTTTCAAGAAGTAATTGGTGGATTCCTTCAACCTCTATTTTGCCCTCAGGTTCTAAATCATCAGGGCAGTTTTCCTTGAGAATTTCTTGAAGGATGATATTTAGGTACTTTTTTTGTTCATGGCTTTCAGGTAGTCCAATCGTTTATAAATTATCTCTCCTAGATCTATTTTCTAGGTGAGTGGTTTTCCCAATGAGATATTCCATATTGCCTCCTATTTTTTTTCATTTGCTTAATAGTATCTTGATTTATCATAGAGTCACTATCTTCAATTTGCTCTATTCTAATTCTGAAGTAAGGATTCTCTTCAGTTGGCTTTTAAGATTTTTTTTTTCCATCTTGAAAATTCCACTTTTTAAGGCATTCTTCTCTTCATTGAATTTTTTAGCCTTTTTTGCCATTTGATTTATTCTATTTTTGAGCTATTGTTTTCTTCATTCAAGTTGTTGACCCTCATTTCATAATTTTCTTGCATTGTTCTCATTTCCCTTCCCAGTTTTTCCTCCACTTTTCTTATTTGCTTTTCAAAATCCTTCTTAAGGTCTTCTATGGCTTGTAACCAGCTTATATTTTTCTTGGAAGCTTTTGGTGCAGGAGTTCTGACTTCACTGTCTTCCTCCTGTTCCTAGCTTTGATCCTTTTTGTCCCCAAAATACGAGTGTAAATTTGGGCTGCTCTGTTTGTTTTGCTTCCTTTGCCTGCTCATGTTGCCACTCAATTACTTGCCTTTGTGGCTTTTTGCCACAGAGGATTAGGACACCAGACAGTGGAGCTTTGTCCCAAATCACTGGAGTTTTCACAGTTGCTGAAGGTGTTAGTTGGGTTCCCTCTGTGAAGCCTCCACACACTCTGGCAAGCTGGTAGCAGTCCCCAGGACCTCCACCTGAGTTGGCAATCCAGATCAATGCAGGTTAAAGCAAGAGGGGTTACCCCTCAGAGTGGTAATTTGATCCCCCTACAGTCTGCCATGTGTGGCTGTGGTTGCAGGGCCATGGTACCTCAGCTTCCTCTAGCCCCAGGGGCAAAAGCCAGTGCACTCCTGACTGCTGTATCCCAAACTCCACAGTGCACTGACCTCTCACTTTGTCCTTAGAATCTATGTGTTGATAATTCTGGAAACTTCAACTGCTGCTGGTGATATGAAGTGCCTCCAACCAGTGGTTAGTCAGCCCAGCCCTGGGGCTAAAACCTCTGTCTTGCATGGGGCTGGGCTTGGTTCCCAGAGCACTTGCTTCTGACCTGCTGGGCTCTCCCCAGCCAGAGTTGAACTTCTCTGTGTTATTTTGTGGCTTCTGCAGCCTCAAAGTTTCTTCAGAATAAACTTTTACATGAATTATGGGAGGTAGAACCTGGAGCCCGGCAGAACTACTGTTTCTACACCACCATCTTGACTCTGACCCTGACCCACTCATTTTTTAGGATTAAATTATTTCATTTATAATTAGTTTTTAGTCTATCCTCCTATGGCCCTTTGTTATTAATAATTTTTTTATTTCATCACTATCTGAGTGGGGGTGAGGGGGAGCCAAGATGGCAGAAAGGAAGCAGTAACTTCTCTAAGCTCCTCCATGAATCCCATCACTAAACCTTAAAAAGCAAATCTGAAAAGATTCTGGAGCAACATAATCCACTTGGAGACAGAGAGTGGCAGAATCCAGCACAGGAAAGTGCTCAGTGGGTCCAGAAAGGGGGAGTGTGGAGCAATTGGTGTCTGTACAGCTCAGACTTGAGAGCAGACAAGCAGACTACAGCGGAGAGAGAAGAAGCCCCAGCCTGCAGACTTACCACGGATGAACCGAAGTCATCTCACCATCATCTCACGAGGGAAAAGGAGGAATCATTGGGTCCAGGTAAGAGAGGCCTTGGGGCCCTCAGCTGAGACAGCAGCTTCTCCTGGGACTATCAGCCCCCAGCCTGGAACTTTACAAATTGCCTGCCTGTATATGCAGGAGCTAGAATAGCAAAGTAAATTCTAGTTGATCTGATCCCTCCTTCATGAAGTAGAAAACCCAAAGATAAGTCTCCCAAACAGACTTAAATCCTAAATTAGTGGAAATAGCCTCATGCTTGGGAGTTGTCAAGAAGGGGTTTAACTGAGACAGCCAGGGGTCTGAAAAGAAGAGAGGGAGGAGTCCCAACAAGCACCACCTCACCAGACCAACAAAAATCTCCCTATAGCCCAGGGTTATAGAAGCAGAAATCTGAAGTGGTCATATCGACCCTCCTCCACAGACTACTCTGTGTGCATCTACATACCTATCTGAGACTCTGCCTTAGCCACAACTAGACACCCAGAGGCTACAGCATTCAAAGGCAACAACCAGGCCCTTAGCTCACAGCCTGAGAAATTAAGAAATAGGAAATCACAATGGGAAGGAAGGAAGCCGAGAAGGAGAAGGGGAAGGCAAGAAAATCATTCTGAGCTTATTATGTAGGTCAAGAACAGCCAAATACACAGGACAATTTGGACTCTTTACCCACACCTGAGACCACAGAATGAAATATTAACTGGTCTCAAGCCCAAATAACATTCTTGGAGCAGCTTAAAAAAGTTTTTAAAGACCAAATCAGGGAGTCAGTCACCAACTTGGAAAAATGTTTCAATGAAGAAAACAAATCCTTAAAAAATAAAATTAGTGAAGTAATTGGAGAAAATACCTCCCTAAAAAAGGACCTTAAAAACTAACCAAAGACTATGGTTCTCTAAAAATTAGAATCAATCAAATTGAAACTCAGAATTTTATGATGCACCAAGAGTCAATCAAACAAAACATGACGATGGAAAAATTGGAAGAAAATGTAAAATATCTCATTGGAAAATCAACTGACCTAGTGAACAGATCCAGGAGAGATAACTTAAGAATTATTGGTTCACCAGAAAACTATGATGAAAAAAGCAGCCTAGACAACATCTTCCAAGAGATTGTCAAAGAAAACTGCCCTGAAGTCCTGTAATCAGAAGATAAAATAGTTATCGAAAGAATTCACTGGACTCCTCCTGAAAGAGATCCCAAATTGAGAACTCCAAGAACTATAGTAGCCAAATTTCAGAATTAGAAGGTTAAGGAAAAAATTCGGCAAGCAGCCAAAAAAAATTCAAATATCATGGAATTATACTTTGGATCACACAGGACCTAGCAGCCTCTACATTAAAAGACCAGAGGGACAGGAATTTGATATGTCCAAGGGCAGGAGAGTTGGACTACAAATAAGGATTAACTACCTAGCAAACTGGACATAATCTTTCAGGCAAGGAGATTGCCGTTTAATGAAATAAGGGATTTCCAGACTTTCCTGATGAAAAAGACAGAGCTCAATGGAAAAATTGATCTCCAATTACAAGACTCAAGAAAGACATAACAAGGGAAACAAGGGAAACACAGACTCACACATTCATATATGCACACACCCACACTCATACACATATGTTCATTACATGGGATGCAACAAGAGCAAAATGTTCACGTCCTTGTTTGAGGAGCTGATATGTGTCAATAATGAAATTTTTATGATTATCATGACCTTCAAAAGGGTTATACTTACATAGAGGTTGGGGGTATGAATGCACTAACCGGAAGACTTAAAAAAAAAAACTATTAAGGGGATCAAAGTGACTGTAATGGGGAAAGGGAAGGATGAGATAGGAAAACATAAAATATGCCATCTGAAGAGGCATTAAAACACACTATAGTAGAGGGAAAGAAAGAGGGAGAGGAACATCATTTAAACACTATTTTCACTGGTTCTGGTTCAAAGAGGGATCAACATAATCAGTTAAGTTTAAGATTCTAATGTGAATAGACACATAAATTCATTAAATAGAGGAAAAAGAGGGAGGGAGAGGAGAACTGTTTGAAATTTACTCTCATTGGTTTGAAGTCAAATGGGGAGTAACTTACTCTATAAAAATTTATTGTGTCTTATAGGTAGTGGGAGGATAAGGGGGGTTAAAAAGTAGGAGACTAAAGGGGGGAATAGAGGAGAGGGAAATAGTAGTAAGGGGAGAGTGTAGGTTAATAAGGGGGGTCACCGGCTGCAGAAAGGCAGAAATATTAAATGCACCATTCTCAGATCATAATGCAATAAAATTATATGCAATAAAAGGCCATGGATAGATAGACTAAAAACTAATTGGAAATTAAACAACTTAATCCTAAATAATGAGTGGGTTAAGTAAGAAATTATAGAAACAATCATTAATTTCATTCAACAGAATCATAATAATGAGACAACATACCAAAATTTGTGGGATGCATTAAAGGCAATTCTTAGGGGAAGTTTTATTTTATTTTTTTTTAACTTGGAAAGTTTTTTTTTTTCCTTTGCATTCTCATTAAATGACTGGAAAAGAGTAAGCATTTAATGTACCCATTTATGTCTTATATTCTGAGGACCTTTCCAGTTCTGAGAGCCTCTGTTCTAAGTTCTGAAGTAAAGTTTGACTCTAACTTTTTGTTATTTAAATTCAGTCAATTATTTCTTTGCCTTGTTTACATGATTCCAAACTGGTTTGATTGATTTAGGCCATGAATTGACACTTCCTTCACCCCCATCTCCAAGGAAAGATGCTTTTAGGGGAAGTTTTATATCCCTGAGTGTATACTTGAATAAAGCAGAGAGAAGGAACATGCAATTGAAAAAGCTAGAAAAAGAACAAATTGAAAATCCCCAATTTAGTGCTAAATTAGAAATATCGAAAACCAAAGAATAGATTAATAAAAGTGAAATTAAGAAGACTATTGAATTACTAAATAAATGTAAGAGCTGGTTTTATGAAAAAAAATAAAACTGATAGAAGCTTAGACAATATGATAAAAACAAAAGACAGAAGCAAACCAAATTATGAGTATCAACAATGAAAAGGGTGAATCTACCTACAATGAAGAGGAAATAAAAACAATAATTAGGAATTATTTTTCCCAATTGTATGAACATAAATATGACAATCTTAGGGAAATGGATAAAGATTTACAAAATTACAAGTTGCCCAGATTAACTGAAGAGGAAGTGAATTACCTAAATAACTCAATCTCAAAAAAGAAATCAAACAAGCCATCAATGAACTCCCTAGGAAAAAATCTCCAGGGCCAGATGGATTTACTAGTGAATTATATCAAATATTTAAAGAACAATTTATTCCAATACTCTACAAACTATTTGGGAAAAATAGTGAAGAAGGAGTCCTACCAAATTCTTTCTGTAACAGAAATATGGTACTGATTCCTAAATCAGGAAGAGATAAAACAGAGAAAGAGAATTGTATGCCAATTTCCCTCATGAATTTAGATGCAAAAGTTTTAAATAAAACATTATCCAAAAGACTGCAACAAGTTATCACAAAAATAAGGTAGGATTTATTCCAGGAAAGCAAGGATGGTTTAATATTAGGAAAATCATCAGTATAATTGATCTTATCAACAATAAAACTAGCAAAACCACATGATTATCTCAATAGATGCAGAAAAGGCTTTTGAAAAAGTACAACATCCATTCCTATTAAAAATGCTAGAAAGTATAGGAACAAATGGAGCCTTCCTTAAAATAGTTGATAGCATCTATTTAAAACCATCAGCAAGTATTATATGCAATGGGGATAAACTAGAAGCATTTCCAATAAGATCAGCAGTGAAACAAGGGTGTCCACTATCACCCCTCTTATTCAATATGGTACTAGAAACATAGGAAGTAGCAATTAGAGAAGAAAAAGAAATCAAAGGAATCAAATTAGGCACAGAAGTGACCAAGCTTTCACTCTTTGCAGATGATATGATGATATACTTAGAGAATCCTAGAGAATCAAGTAAAAACTACTTGAGATGATAAATAAATTTGGCAAAGTTGCAGGATATAAAATAAACCCACATAAATTCTCAGGATTCCTGTATATCTCTAATGAAATTCAACAGCAAGAGATAGAAAGAGAAATCCCATTTACAGTCACTGTACACATTATAAAATATTTGAGAATCTACCTGCCAAAATAAACCCAGGAGCTATATGATCACAACTACAAAACACTTCTCACACAAATAAAATCAGATCTAACTAATTTGAAAAATATCAATTGCTCGTGGCTGGGTCGAACTAATATAATAAAAATGACAATTTTAAGCAAACTAAATTATATATTTAGTGCCATACCAATCAATCTACCAAAAACTACTTTTAGAGTTAGAAAAAATAGTAACAAAATTTATTTGGAGAAGCAAACTGTCTAGAATATCAAGGGAATTAATGAAAAGAAATGCTAGGGAAGGTGGTCTAGCTATGCTTTATTTTAATCTGTATTGTGCAGCAGAAGTCATGAAAACTGCTTGGTACTGGCAGAGGAGTAGAGTAGTGGATCAATGTAATGGATTGGGCACGGGAGACCCAGCAGTTAATGAATATAATAATCTCTTGTTTGATAAACCAAAAGACCTCAGTTTTTGGGAAAAGAATGCACTATTTGACAAAAACTGCTGGGAAAACTGGAGTATAGTATGGCAGAAACTGGGCATAGACCATTATCTAACACCACATATCAAAATCAAGTCTAAATGGGTGCATGATCTAGGTATAAAGGATGATACTGTAAGCAATCTGGGAAAGCAAGGAGTAGTTTACCTGTCAGATTTCTGGAGAGGGAAAGACTTTAGGACCAAACATGAACTAGACAGCATTATATAATGCAAAATGGATAATTTTGATTACATTAAATTGAAAAGATTCTGTACAAACAAAGCCAGTGTAACCAAGATCAAGAAGGAGGTGGGAAATTGGGAAATAGTTTTTACTACCTATGTCTCTGATAAAGGACTAATTTCTAAAATATACAGAGAATTGAGTCAAATATATAAGTATACAAGTCATCCCCCAATTGATAAACAGTCAAAGAATATGAACAGGCAGTTTTCAGAGAAAGAAATTAAAGATATCTATAAGCATATAACAAAATGCTCTAAATCCCTATTGATTAGAGAAATGCAAATCAAAATAACTCTGAGGTACCACATCTCTCCAGTCAGATTGGCTAAGATGACAAAACAGAAAATGACAAATGCTGGAGAGGATGTGGGCAAATGGGAAGACTTATGCATTGCTGGTGGAGTTGTGAATTTATCCAACCCATCTGGAGAGCAATCTGGAATTATGCCCAAAGGGCTATAAATAATTTCATACCCTTTGACCCAGCAATACCACTTCTATGTTTATATCCCAAAGAGATCATAGAAGAGAGAGGAAGACCCATATGTACAAAAATATTTATAGCAGCTCATTTCGTGGTTGCAAAGAATTGGAAATTAAAGGGGTGCCCATCAATTGGTTAATGGCTAAACAAGTTGTGATATATTCATGTAATGGAATACTATTGTGTTATAAGAAACAAGGATGAGATGGTTTTCACATTTACCTTGAGAGGCTTATACAAACTGATGCTGAGTGAGAAGAGTAGAATCAGGAAAATTTTGTAAAGTATCACAGACACAATGTATGTATGATGACCAACTATGACAGACTGGACTCTTTACAGCAATGCAGTGATGTAAGTCAATCACGAAAGACTCATGAAGGAGAGAGCTGTTGCATCCAGTGAAATAAATTATAAAGAACTGAGCTTGAATCCTGATGGAAGCAAACTAATTGATCATTTTCTTTTCATTGTTTGGTTTTATTTCTTCTTTACCATTTTTCATCCCACCTAGTACAATACACCTTTGTAATTGGACTAATGTCTAATATAAAAGTATTTGCAGATCCTATATTGGACTATATGCCATCTTGGGGGGTGGGGAGGATGGGAGGGAAAGGAAATTTGAAAATCAAGGAACTATGGAATTGAATCTTCTTAACTAAAACTAAACTAATAAATTAATTTAAAAAAAGATCCGAGAAGGAAGTATTTAATATGTCTGCCTCTCTGCATTGAATTGTGAGCTTTTTATGCCTTAGTGTATGGTCAGTTTTTGTATATGTGCAATGTACTACTGAGATGAAGGTATATTCCTTTTTATCCCCATTCAATTTTCTCCAGAGGTATAACATATATATCTTCTCTAAGTTTCTATTTACCTACTTAACTCCTTTCTTGTTTATTTTGACATTATATTTATCAGGCTCAGAGAGAGGGAGATTGAACACCCCCACTATTACAGTTTTGCTGTTTATTTCTTCCTCTAACACCCTTAACTTGTTTAGAAATTTAGATGCTGTACTGCTTGGTGCAGACATGTTTAGTAATGATATTGCTTCATTTTCGATGGTGCTTTTTAGCAAGATATAGTTTCCTTCCTTATCTCTTTTGATTAGATCTAGTTTTACTTTTGTTTTGTCTGAGATAAGGATTTCTACCCCTGCTTTTTTTTTTTACTTTCACTGAGGCATTATATATTGTAGTCCACCTTTTTACCTTTATCCTGTGTGTATCCCCCTGTTTTAGATGTGTTTCTTGTAAACAGCGTATTGTAGCATTATGGTTTTTTATCCATTCTGCTATCTGCCTCTGTTTTATGGAAGAGTTCATTCCATTCATCCCAGTCATGATTACAATCTGTCTCTTTCCCTCCATCCTATTCCCTCCCCTGTTTATGCTTTTATTTCCACCCTTTCTCCCTTCCCATCCTTAAGAATTTTCCTTTTGACTGCCAACTCCCTCAGTATTTCCTTCTTATTAGCCCCCTCCCTTTTCCTATCCTTCCGCCTTACTACTTCTTCCCTCCCTCCCTTTTTTTTGCTTTTTTTTGAGGGCAATTGGGGTTAAGTAGCTTGCTCAAGGTCAGACAGCTATGCCGTGGGCTGCTCAGTGTCCAGCACTTAGCATGATTCGGAGACGTGAATAAGAAACGACCAGGCCATGTGGGTAGCTCAAGGAAGAACCATGAACTCCATTTATTGATACTCAGGGAAAGGTTTTTATAGAGCAAAGAGACAAAGGATGGGAAGGAAGAGAAATCATCTTAGTCTGTTGTATCCTGGAAGTAGCATGGTAATAAGGCCTATTGTTTCCTAGGTGCCATAGAGTCTTGGGCAGTTATCTCTTATCTCAGTCAGTTACATCAGAAAGGATGCTCTTGAGAGCTGGCCTCAAAGCCTAATGGCCAAGGCCGCATCATCAAGAACATCTGCATAAGAACTGACTTCCTGCAAATGTTTTGGACAACTGAAGTTTTGGGGCAGAGCCTCTTAGCCTCAGAACTCAAATACCATCCTTATAAGTGTAACCCATATCAAAAGAACTCCGGAGCTGACTTAGTGAAAAGTCGCATCTCGAAGAGGTCTTTGTTGTTCAGGTTCACTGATATCAGGGTAATTATCTGAAGTCCTGGATCAGGCCTCTTTGGATCACCACATATTCCCCCTTTTTTTTAAGGAGAAGCTTAAAGCCATGTAATTCAGTGCCTAAAGTTCTAATATTGTGAGTTATAATTTTTATAATGCAAGGTCCAAATATACAACAGACTATTATAATGATCAATATAGGAAGTAGGTGCATAGAGATTTTTCAATGTATCAATAATTGTTTTTGTAGCTCCTACTGGGTCAATCCCAGGAATCTCATTATGTTCAATATCTTAATAATTTGATTGAAAGCTTTTTATTTCTAAGGTGATATTGAAATTATGCCACGCTCGCAATAAGCGGGCTCTGATCCTCTCCCATGTGATACTGGGATGAGAGGAATTATATAAGCTAGTGGTAACACAAATAGATGTGTATTTATAATCACATCTGAGTAACAGTTGAGTTTTTAATGCTTTTAACTCATACCTAAGCAGAATATTAATTTTAATAATTTGATCTTATACAATAGGTCCTTATCTATATCATTTTGTGTCTTAAAGGCTGCAGAAACTTTTTTTATATAATTCATTCACCTATTGTGCAGTTTAGATTGCAAATACAGCAGTTGGAACCATTAACAATATTAGGACAGTGAATATAGTAACAGGAAATCTGACAAACCTTTTTCCCCCTTTTTAAAGACATCAGATATGTATATACCCTCAATATTTGATATCAAGCATAAGTAAAATTAGTTGGAAAAAAGCAAAATAAAGATTGTTAAACAAGATCTCTACTAGATGTCCATTGAGCAAAAGTAAAATCAATGCAATTAAAAGTTCATACATAGATAGGTGTATCCACAATTACTTTGGAGAGGGAGACTGATCTTGAGTTTTCAAAGGCAAGGTAACATTCCTTGCAAATTCATTCACAAACGGAGCAGTTTGTATCCCACTTAAAATAGAAGACAGTTGTTGACATTAAGAGGGAGGCAATTAGTCCTGTGATTTAAAAAGTCCGAAAGTCAGTTCTTATTAGAAAATAGGATATTTCTTGAAGTGCAGGTGTTTCTGAAGCCTGTCATTGTGTAATGTTCTATTAGAAGGCTGTATCATTCTATGAAAAGATGGGATGCCAAGTCATTTCTTCTGGGTTTGTACTTGTGAGGAATCCTCTGATCCTCTTCTCTGTTTCTGCATCTGCTGGAACACACCTGGACATCCTGTGTTGGCATCTTCAGTGGTCTTTCAGTATCTAAAAAAATATAAGCACAACCTCGCCTCTAAATAATTAAGGGGCAAGTCTTTTCCATTACTTTATTTGGGAATATGTACTTTTTCAAATTGTTATTCCTCTGGTTTATACCCTTTTTAAGTGATGCTTTAAAAATTTAGGGTATAAAAGGCAGTAGCTAATTGCCCTTGTGATATAGCAGTCCAAATACAAATCACCTTATCATTTTTGTCAATAGGTTTTACAGAAAGATTGAAATGATTTGCCAGTGTAGGCAAGAGCATTATCAGTTTTGTTTCTTTTGGAGTACCTAAGAATGAAGAACAATGGAAATGGAGTGAAAAAACAATGCTTCTCCTTATAGAAATATAGCTACAGGTATAATCATATAAAATTGAAGGACATTAATTATATAATGTAGCCTTATTAAGTTAAATGAATAGAAGGTTCCACAGTTACAAAAATGATAAAAATGTTTTTAAGTTTAAATTTTTTTGAATGGAAATATAGTCATTGACTGTTGCCTTTTCATTTCTGAGGGATGTTATGGAGAGAGGCCTCTCCATTATTTAAATACACAATTACATAGTATCTTATATCAGGGAAAAATATCATTCGACAAAAGTCAATTCTTGAAGAAATGGCAATAATACAAATTAGATTAGAGGCTTCTAGTAATACACTGAAAATTTTCTTTCCCATTTCTCACTCACCTTAAATAGGTATGTGAGTCATAGTTATGATAAATTGTTAACTTTCAAACTAAAAAGAACTATAATGCTGACATATGACTCAAAAAATTAAATTTAAATTTTAGATTTAAGAAAACTCAACTTTCATGTTCCAATTGCTTAGATGACAAATTTAAAGTGTGCTTGATATTACTTATCTCACTCCAAATATCAGTATGTGAAAATTCTTATGAATGAAAATATTTGGTAGTTGATATTCTCAATTCTTATTTAGCTTTAAACAGCAAAGATTTTCCAAACTTTAAAGTTACCAAAACAAAAATGTATGAGAAAAAAAATGTTCGTTGTCACTTGGATATATTGTAAGTTTCTAAAGAAGTGACATCCATTTGCCAAATTAGGTTTTAAACTTGTAGGATTAATAGAGGTAGAAGAGGGAGAAGGTATGTGAAGAAGGCATTTTGTGTATGATTTAACTGTTCGCCTGGCCTGTACTCTAGTAAATGTGAATATCCTTAAATTTTGAATGCAGAGATAAAGGAAGAAAAAATGTTCTTAAGTTTGTATTGTTAATTTATCAGGTAAAGCATTGCCTTTTTGAATGGGCTCAGGCAAAAATGTATGAGAGTAAACAATAAGAAATCCAAAAAGGACCTTCTCCACCTCTAACCACTTGTTGCAACTGAAAAAAAAATAATTCATATAACTTTTGATTATTGAAATTTGTACAATCCATAAAAATGTTTAGGTTGAAATTGTCCCTTAAAAAGATATATAAAAAAAACATTTCATTCTTTTTGGGTAAATGAGAAGGAGTAGAAATAACTTCTGTTAGCTATCTGTTTGTTTTAGGCCTCAGTAAAAAGCCTTATCTGCTTATAAGAAAGGAGAAAAAGATGTTATTTTGGAAATGACTCATTGTTAATTGGAATGTAAAATTGTAATATCCCCTACTTCCTCCATACACTGTCTATAGGATCAGGCCAGGAAGGGTCTCCCTTAAATAGCATTTCAATTTGGGCTTCAACAGGGATGGAGCCTGTAGGTTGTTACACATTAGCATAGCTACAATTTGAGGGTAAGTAACACATTTTTTGGCTTTGATGAGGGAGATAAGTACACTCTTAAGATGTTTTGTTGCTTATGTATGGCCCCAAAGGGAATTCAGGTGTCCTCAGTACACTGATTTCTATAGGGCTATTACTCTCTATCCTATAGACTTGGCACTGCTGAATGGCATTTTCCATAATTTTAAGTTGTTCTTCTGCTTATTTTGTTAAGGTTCAAGGAGAATGAAGGTTTGGTTCTCCCCTTAGGGTATTAAATAAGTGAGTGAGCTGATGTATTCTTTACCCAATTTATATCTCTTAATAATTTTTAAAAATCATTTAAAGTTTTCACATTATCTCTTTGAATTACTATATTTTTGAAGCTCAATAGTTTTTCTCTTATTTTATGTCCTAAATAATTGTATGGGGTGACAACTAAATTTTATGACTAACCCATATTAAGATAAACTAATCTGAGTGGCATGAAGTATTTATTGCTAGCTTTACTACTTGTACCTGAAGTGCAGGACTAGAGTCCTGACTGACAAAAGTATGAGAGAGCTTAAGCAAATTCCAAGACCATCCCAATTAGGGGTGGCTGAGTTACACAAATTCATGATCCCTATAATGGTTTAATCATTGCATGAGGAAGGAATTTTCCTAATTGGATAAATAGTAAATACAATAAAACAAGAAAGATGACAGTGTCAATTGAAACTGTGATGCAGAATATCTGTATTTTCTTTATCATTAACAATCCATAACATGGTACATGCTCAGAAAATCTTAAGATAAGAAAAAAGTCCCTTTACTCAAGTTAATGCCTCGAACTGAGGGTCTCATCCTTAAGGGCTGTAAAGTAGGCTTTGTTAACATAAGGACAGGTATTCTCAGAGACAAAGCTGCGTCTCTTTGGAAATTATGATCTCTGGATGCCTGTTTTAAATCCTACTCCCAGCCTTATTTGGGCTCTGTAGTGGCTGACATAGAGACTTTTTTTTTTTTTTTTGTAAAATGAGGCAGAGTAGCCTGTTTGATTAATTCAGATTTTAGTCAAAATAAGATATTAAATGATTATCAGAGGTCAGTGAGCCTTCTCTATTTTCCTGACTTATTACTTAACAAAACTTATTTAAGTATCACAAACTGTTTTAGCCAAAGGAGAGAAGAAAAAATATATAATAATTGCATCTCAAATGATTAAAAGCTGATCACCTTATTTTTTTAAAAGCTATTAGTTCCAAAATTACCTTAGTTAATGGGAATATCTTAAGGTGAATTTTAAGTGGTTCTTATAAACTTCTGTACATTTTCTAATTTTAGGTAAAAATATTAAAATTTCCAATAAGCTAACACAAAAGAGTTCATATCCTTTACTGATTACTTAGTCTGACCATAGGAATCAGGCCTAAGCAGAAAAAAAGTAGAATTATGTGAATATGGTCTTAAATGCTTTTTATCTTAAACAGCAATTTTTACCAATCCCAACTTAGAGCTAATTACATTTAATTCTATTATCATGTAGCTGTTAAAAACAATAAAGATCTATCAGGTCTTTTAATACATAAGGAATATTATTTAACATTTTTCTTTCTCAAATTTAACTTATCCTGGTGTAATAGCCAATCCTTATTAACCTTTTGCAACTTTTTAGCAAGTTAGGTTGATTAGTTAAGAACTGCAGTACTAAAAAGTTCCTAACCTAGTCTGACGATGATTTTTCCTATTGAGATAGTTTCCAGGGGTCTTGACATTATTAAAAAAAAATAAGAAGAATTGATATAGACCAGGGGCTTTAAATGGTGCTCCTGCTTTGCTAAATCTCATACATGCAAGAGGAAAGTAATAAAATTTTACCTAGTTTCCTCTTTTCCACATACGGTAATCAATTAACAATTCTAGGTTTTATCATTGAGACACTAAAATGATCAATTTTACAAGTTCCATAAGTGACAGCCAAATTATTTTAGCTGTAGCAAAAACATTAAACTTCAGATGAAGTCAGTTGTATTCCTAGATCATATAAAATCATTGAGAAAAAGGATGGATTGTCTTATCCAGTACAGACAACTATTGGTTTCTTATCAGTGGCAGTGCTCAGAACTTTTAACAGCCTCTACAGTACCTGAGTTACCCCAAGGTAACTGAGGTCCCTTTCCCCTCCTTCCTTTGCTCAAAGGGGGAAGGTTAGTTTGCAAGTGTGGGGGAAAGGTGGAACTCTCTTTTCCTAATCTGATCTAGGATGAAAGAAGTTAATACAATTGTATTGAGGTACCTAGACTCGAGGGGGGAGGGACTAACCTCCTTTTGTAATTACAGGTAAATTTGTGACTACCTGGTTTTCTATATGGCAAATAAAAACATTATGAGACAGGGTTTAGCAGAACTAACAAAGTAACATGACTGTTTCTACACAAATTTCTTTCCTTTATCTTCTTAGTTTCAACAAAAATCAGATAAAATTTTTGTTTTATCTAACACTATTTCTGGCTAACAAATCTTTACTATATGATAGAATATTACCACAACTCAGAAAGACCACAATAACACAATGACGTTATGGTATTAGTTGAATTTTCAAATCATCACATGAAATATAATTGATAGAGAATTTAGGCTTTTTACTCCTCTATTCTTGCAGAGGATTTGTCTCCTCTTTTTCAGAGTTGCAAAGTCTGAACTGTGGATTCAGGTTGCCTACTAAGTGTGGGGCAGCATGCTCTGCCACAGGGCTGCTGTTTGCAGAGCCCTTTATCATGCATCCTCCCTTTATCTAGATTGAGGAGGGTGATTTAAAATCCTTCAGCACTCTCTCCTCTAGAGATGAGAGACTTTTAAAGAAAGTTTTGAACTAATTTAACCTATACTGTGAACTTCAATGATGCCTATTTTTTTTTTTTGAAAGCAAAAGGCTTTTAACGTCCATGTACAGTATGGAAAAGCTGGACAAAGTCCAGTGGCGCCAATTTTCCAGACTATACTAGAGTTAAAACCCTTTACTCCTAAAGTTTTTCAGATCTTTATACATTCTAATTTTGCCTTATTGCCAAATAAAATTAACCTTCAGTTGCAACCTGATACACAACATTTTTCTCTTTTCAGATGAGGCAGGAGAATGGTTAAATGCTTGCTTGTCTTGCCTCTTTAATCTGAGGGGAAAAATTCACTTTTTACTTTTTTATTATTTTGATTAATATTATTTTAACAGCCTTTCCCACAATCAAACTTGGCCAGAGTTGGATTGGAGGAAAGGAAGCCCTTAAACCTTAAAATTTCTGTTCACATTTTTATGCAAATTTATTTTTTCTAAGTTTTATCCTGATATTTTTTTTAATACTTTTTTGACTTGCTATAAATACTGTATAAAGACAGCTGCATTACACTTAATTGTTTGTGCCACCTTTGGCACTTTCATACATGATATTAAACATATCTTTAATATATTCCATAGGAAAAAAAGCAGAAATTGGGAAATGCTGGGTTTCCTTCTTTTCCTAGTTTCTTAGTTATGTTTTCCTTCTGTTTCACATTCTATTATACCACCCTTTGGAAACCCAGGGCTACACTGTTCCAAACACACTAAATAAAATTCCTCTAACTGTTCCTTCATAGTAACAAAACCTCTTTCTTTCATTACTTTTTTTAATGCTTGAAAATATTGTTCCTGAACTTTGAACTGTACCCTGTGCATTTGACCCATGGTGATAGAAAGCTTGAAAATCCCTGTATCAGCCTGGTGGGATAGAATGACTAAAATTTGATTGAAAAAGTCCCCTTACCCTGTGACTTGTGATTTTTGGAGCTCCTTCTGCTTGTAAGGGCCATCTCCGCTGTGGACCTTCCTTTCAGGTTCCTATGTGTCCCGAGTGGGCGCCATTTGCTGTGGGCTGCTCAGTGTCCAGCACTTAGCATGATTCGGAGACGTGAATAAGAAACGACCAGGCCATGTGGGTAGCTCAAGGAAGAACCATGAACTCCATTTATTGATACTCAGGGAAAGGTTTTTATAGAGCAAAGAGACAAAGGATGGGAAGGAAGAGAAATCATCTTAGTCTGTTGTATCCTGGAAGTAGCATGGTAATAAGGCCTATTGTTTCCTAGGTGCCATAGAGTCTTGGGCAGTTATCTCTTATCTCAGTCAGTTACATCAGAAAGGATGCTCTTGAGAGCTGGCCTCAAAGCCTAATGGCCAAGGCCGCATCATCAAGAACATCTGCATAAGAACTGACTTCCTGCAAATGTTTTGGACAACTGAAGTTTTGGGGCAGAGCCTCTTAGCCTCAGAACTCAAATACCATCCTTATAAGTGTAACCCATATCAAAAGAACTCCGGAGCTGACTTAGTGAAAAGTCGCATCTCGAAGAGGTCTTTGTTGTTCAGGTTCACTGATATCAGGGTAATTATCTGAAGTCCTGGATCAGGCCTCTTTGGCTCACCACACAGCTAGGTTTGTTTTTTGTTTGTTTGTTTGTTTGTTTGATTGTTTGTTTTTCATTATGTGTGTTAAGTGTCAGAGGCCAGATCTGAACTCAGGTCCTTCTGATTCCAGGGCTGATGCTCTACTCACTGCACCACCTAGCTGCCCCTTTCCCTCCCTTCTAGCCTCCCCTTTCTTACCCCTGCCCACCTTCGACTGCCTGTAGGGTATGATAGATTTTATACTTAATGTAGTATGTTATTTTTTTCCTAGAACCAATATTTATGAGAATAGATCTCATGCAATGCTCCTCCCCTCCTCTCTTTCCCTCTATTATGATAAGTTTTATGTCTTTTCTCAATAGAGTCCTATACCTAACTGATCATATTATTCCCTCCTTGCACCATTACCAATGAGAGAAAAGCTCATATAATGCTCATATGCCTCCTTTCTTTCTCTCTAGTAAAATATTTTTATGCCTCTTTGTGTGGCGTAATTTACCTTTTTCTACCTCATTCTTTCCTCTTCTTACACTGCAGTCCCTTTGCAACCCTTAATAAGGTTTTTTTTTTTTTTTTATCATCATATTGTGTAATTTCTACCTACACCCTCTATTTATCTATATCCCCTTTAGATGTCACCATAGGTATAGAATTCACAGTATTAACAAGTATCAGCTTCCCATATAGGGAAGTAAACAGTTTGCTCTTTTTAAATTCCATTTTGTGTGTGTATGTGTATGTGTGTGTGTGTGTTTGTGCGTGTTTTTTTCCCTTTTTACCTTTCTATATCTCTCTTCAGTCTTGTAATTGGAGGTTGAATTTTCCATTGTGCTTTGGCTTTTTCATCAGGAAGTCCATTATAACATTGAATAATCATCTCATTGCATTGAAGAATATGCTCAGTTTCACTGGATAGATGATTCTTGGTTGTAACCCAAGCTCTTTTGCCTTTTGAAAGATCATGTTCCAGTTCCTCCTATCTCTCGATGTAGAAACTGACAATCCTGTACAATCCTCACTGTGGTTCTGCACTATTTGGATTGTTTCTTTCTGGCTGCTTTTAGTATTTTCTCCTTTACCTGATAGTTCTGGAATTTGTTCACAACATTTTGCAAACTTTTCAGTTTGGGATCTATTTC
Organism: Gymnobelideus leadbeateri; assembly: GCA_011680675.1. Taxonomy (NCBI): domain Eukaryota; kingdom Metazoa; phylum Chordata; class Mammalia; order Diprotodontia; family Petauridae; genus Gymnobelideus; species Gymnobelideus leadbeateri. The sequence goes on along the minus strand of WOXC01002407.1, from coordinate 32,922 downwards.
AAGATGTGTCCGGTGGATTCTCCTGATTTCTATTTTAACTCCAGATTCTAGGATCTCAGGGCAGTTTTCTTTGATGAGCTATTTGAAGATGTTGCCCAAGCTCGTTTTTTTCATCATAATTTTCTGGTAGACCTAGATTTCTCATATTATCTCTCATAGATCTGTTTTCCAGATCAGTTATTATTCCATTGAATTATTTTACTTTTTTTTTTTTAATTTTTAAATTTTGATGTTTTGTTTGACTGATTCTTGGATCTTCCTAGAGTCATTTGCTTCAATTTGGTTGATTCTAATATTTAGTGAATTATTTTCCTCAGTTAGTATTTGAAACTCCTTTTCCATATATTCAGACATCATTTTGAGTTCATACATTTTTCTTTTTAAGGAGATGTTTTCTTCATTGTAATGTTTTTTTTTCAAAATTTTCAAATCTGATTTCAAAATAATTATTCATTTTATCTTCTACCTCTCTAATTTGGTGTTCAAAGTTCTTTTAGAGCTCATCTAAGCATGGTTTCTATGCTTGAGACCAGTTCCCTGTTAAGGCTTCAGCTGTGGGTGTGGAGTCAATATTGTCTCCTTCTGAATTTGGTCCTCGATCTCACAACAATAAGATTCTAGAGTCCTTGTTTCTGTAGTCGGTTTTTCACCCATTCTAAGGCAGGGCTTTAGCCATGCCCTTCCTCTTGGGTTCCCAAGCTTTTACTGTTTAAAGTTTTGCTCTGGGACAATAATTACTGTGTTTTCAGGATCAAAGGGGGGATTAGAACAGCCTGGGTTCTCTGCCATCCTGGTCACTGGAAGTTCAGATGGGGGTTTTTAAATTTCCAGGTTGTAGTTTGCTAGCCCCAGGAGTAGCTATTACCACTGCAAGGGGTCCTGCATTTGATTCTTAACCAGGTCAGTCCAATCCCAGCCCTGCAGTGACCTGGGAATGGCCCTTGTTGTTGGTGTATCAACTTGTCACCACATTGACTAGGCTCCATCCAGTCCTTTGCTTGCTATGTCATCATCCAAGCCCCTACATGCTTCCCTGGGTCATTGTCCAGGCCTAACCCTGCAGTTATTTAGCAGGTTAAATGCACAGAATTCAAAAACAAGTAGAAAGACAGTGCCTACATTGCAAGACCATACAATTCTAGTGGGTGAGAATGACATTAAAAAAATGTAAGAAGGTATTTTATTGGGAAAATAGTTTAGACACCAACAAAGAGATATGACGAACCTGAGCACCTTCAATAAATGAGTTCTGTGAAGAAATATCCAGTAAGAAGGCCCTTGTTGTTGTTGTTTGTCCTTCCTTCTAGAAGAAGGCCATGATGTCATAGCTTGAAATTGAATTGGGTTTAAGTAAGGGATGGCTGTGCAAAGTCAACAGCCTCACTCTTTCTTCCTGAGCCTTCTGGGCCCATGTCCAGATATAGATCAGGACAACTAGAGATGGCCCCAGATGCAAAGGAAGACCTTGCCCTTACAAAACTAAAGTATCTTTCCCAGGTCTCAGTTGGTCTGACAATGCCCATTCATTGATTAAGACAACATAAAAATGAGTCAAAGAATGGCCTCTTTTACCTTGTCAAAAACAAAAATGTTTTTTTTTTGTTTGTTTGTTTTTTGCTATCTGGGAGGAAAGACCCTTAGTGTTTCTGCCTAAAACTAAGACAATTGCTACTTATGTTTGTTCACTCTGAGCCATCAAAACCCAAACAGTGACCTAAGTAGGTTTGGGCTGGTATCTCTGGCCAATCATTGAGAGTCAGAATGATTAAGGTTTAAGGCATGGTCTGTTAAACAAGAAATCTAGCCCATAAGCCCCATTATATCTTAAGAGGTTTTAGCAATAAAAAATTTGTAATCCTTTGGGCAGAGCACCACAGGTAAGGGTATGATACCTTAGGTGGACAGAGAAGAGGGAAAAAGAGAAGGAGGGAGGAAGAGTAGGAATGAAGGAAGGAAGATGTGATGGAAGGACATGTGTTTCTCAATTGGAACTGGCCTGTTCTGTTCCCAGTGGAGCACCTACAACTTCTTACAGGTTGTTGTTTGTCCTTCATTTTGAAGAGCAGCATGGCATTGGGAAGGTGTTGTCATGACTTGCAAGTGAATTTGATTTAAATGAGGCAGGGCTGTTCAAAGTCACCAATCTCATTCTTTTATCCAGAGTCATCTAGGTAGGGCCTTCCCTTCCCAGATTGATTTATTTTCTGACTAGTTAAAAGAGTCCATTTTTGCCTTATTTCTTACCTAGCCTCATTCATTGCATATGTGTTACCTTAGAAAAACTGAAATCCCAGAAAGACATTAGATTAAAAGGCCAAGGTCTCCCACTGCATCTGGAGTCATCTCCAGTTGGTTCAGGAGGACAGAATGAAAATTGTCACTTACCCTTACCTATGGGTACTCTACACAAAGAAATGTAAATTTTGATCACAGAAATATCTCAAGATATCTTGGGCTTTACAGGAGAGTTTTCTTTTTTAAGCACTATGTGTTAAACATAAATCACTCTGACTCTCACTGTCTGGCCAATAATAGGTCCCAGCTCAAGATACCTTGGTCACTGTTTGGATTCTGATGGTTCATAATTAATGTAAATAGCAAGTGGATCTGTTTTGGCCAAAAAAACTGTGTGTCTTCTCCTCCCAATCAGAAGGAGAGGCTATAGGAAAGGAGGGTACTTTCAGTGTATGAAAATATGACATGGAGGTGGCATGATAAACCAATATTTTGTCTTAAAATCATTTGATGACTAAAGGGGAATTCAACGTCAACATGAGTCAATGTTGTGATGTAGAAATGTAACCTTAGAGTGAAATAAAGGAGGCATATTTTCCAGAGATAAGAAAATGACAGGCCTTTAGAACTGTCTTCATCAGACAGAATGTGACAGTCATGTAATGAATAACATGACTATAGAACGATTTTGATAAGTTGGAAGGTGATCAAAGTTAGGAAATCAGTGTGATAAAGACTCTTTAGTTCGATATCATATGTGGAATTTTTGGGGAAATGAGGAGATTTAGCCTCGAAAAGATTCAAAGCAATTTAAGGCATGGTAGTTTGCAGCCATTTATTTGAAATAATGTCAGATGAAATAGGTGTTGTACTTCTGCTTGTCACCTAAGAACAAAACAAGCAGAAATGGATGGAAAATTGGAGTGAAGGTTTAGGCATCATATTAAGAAAAAAAAATCTTGAATCTTGAACTATCCAAAAGTGGAATGAACTTGCCCTTGGGCATTACCTCGTTTGAAATCTTGGAGCAGAGTCTCTAGGAATATTTATAGGATACTATGCATTGTAAAATATTTTATAAATCTAAGTTAAAATGACAATTGTACCTAATTTAGTTTATTAAATCCTATACCAATGAAACTGCTAAAATATGTTTTATAGAGCTAGAAGAAATAATAACAAACTTCACGTGAAAGAACAAAAGGTCAAGAATGTCAAGGGAGTCATTAAAAAATGTGAAGGAAGGTAGCTTAGTTGTGCCCAATCTCAAACTGAATTACAAAGAGGTAATCTTCAAAACAATCTGGTACTGTCTAAGAAACAGAGTAGTGGATAAATTCAAATAGATTAGTATACAGTACACAGTAGTAAAGGACTATAGTGATCTAGTACTTCATAAATGCAAAGGTCTAAGCTTTGGGGTCAAGACCACACAGTTTGACAAAAATTATTGGGAAAACTGGAAAGTAATTTGGCTGAAAGCAGGTATAAATTAGCATATATCACCTTATATGAAGGTAAGGTTAAAATGGATGCATGGGTTACACAAAAAGAGTTATATTATAAGGCCTAGGGGTGATGTACCTGAAGCCTGGAGGCCATATGTGGCCCTCTAGGTCCTCAAGTGCAGCCCTTTAACAGAATCCAACTTCACAGAACAAATCCCATGGGTTCCCCACCTCTGCAAGAAAATTAGGGGAGCATGAAATAGTTCGCTTGTGAAATCTATGAATAAGGTAAGAATTTATAACTGAACAAGAGATAAAAAGCATTACAAGGTATAAAATGATTAATTTTCATTTTTAAAATTAAAAAAAAAGTTTTTGCACAAGCAAAACCAATGCAATCAAGATTAGAAGGATAACAGAAAACCTGGAATAATTACAGCAAGTTTCTTTGATAAAGTCCTTTATTTCTCAAATATATAGAGAACTTATTCAAAATGATAAGAATAGAAGTCATTCCCCAAAAGATAAATAGTCAAAGGAGAAGAACAATTTTCAGAAGAAATAAAAACTATTTGTAGTCATATAAAAATGCTCTAAATCATTATTGATTAGAGAATTGCAAATTAAAATATCTCTGAGGTACCACTTCACATTGGCTAATAATACAGTAAAGGAAAATAACAAATTTGGGAGGGGATGTAGGAAAATTGAGACACTAAAGGAGCTGGGAACTAATCTAGCCATTTTGGACAGTAATTTAGAACTATTTACAAAGAGACATAAAATCTACGCATACCTTTTAACCAAGTAATAAAAAAAAGGAAAATCACACACACACATATATATGTATACATATAGATATAGATATACATATACATATATGTGTACAAAATTATTTATAACAGCTCTTTTTGTGGTGGTGACAAAATGAAATTCTAGGGAATATCTATTAATTGGGGAATGACTGAACTGATAGTGGCATATGACTATGATGTAATGCTATTATGCTCTGAAAATTGATGAGCAGGAAGCTCTCAGAAAAACCTGGAAAGATTTCCATAGAGGAAAGTGAATAGAACCAGAAGAACACTATACACAGCAACAGCAGCATCGTGTGATGATTAAGTGTGAATGACTTAGCTATTCACAGCATTACAAAGACCTAAGACAATTTTGAAGGGCATCTTATGAAAAATGTTATAAGCCTCTAGAGAAAGAATTGATGAAATCTGAATTCAGATCGAAGCATAATGTTTTTAAACATTATTTTTATTTTTTGAAAGGAGTGTCCATGTTTCATTTCACAATATGACAAATATAGAAATGTGTTTTGCATGACAGTACAGGTATAACTTATATCAAATTGCTTGCCTTCAAAATGAAGTGATAAGGAAGGGAGAAAGGGAAAGAATTTTGAAGATATGAGTTTAAATCTGAAAAATAAAAAATCAAAACAAAGAAGGGCAATGTTAAAGAAAAGAAGCTAGGTGACAAAATGGATAGAGGGCAAGGCCTGGAGTCAGGAAGACTCATCTTTATCAGTTAAAATCTGGCCCGAGGGGCGGCTAGGTGGCGCAGTGAATAGAGCACCAGCCCTGGAGTCAGAAGGACCTGAGTTTGGAGCCGGCCTCTGACACTTAATCCATACAAACAAAAACCTAGCCCTGTAACCTTGGGCAAGTTACTTAACTCCAATTGCCCTAAAGGGAAGGGGCGGCTAGGTGGCGCAGTGAGTAAGAGCGCTGGCCTCGGAGTTGGGATGACCCGAGATCAGATCCGGCCTAAGAAAATGAGCACCCACGCATAAATAATAATGACTAGCCGTGTAACCTTGAGCAAGTTACTTAACCCTAATTGCTTTAGAAAAGAAAAAAAAATCTGGCCCGAGATATTTATTATCTGTGTGACGCAGGTCAAGTAAATTTTTTTTTTTTTAAAGCAATTGGGGTTAAGTAACTTGCTCATGGTTACACGGCTAGTCATCATTTATGTGTGGGTGCTCATTTTCTGAGGCCGGATTTGATCTTGGGTCATCCCAACTCCGAGGCCAGCGCTCTTACTCACTGCACCACCTAGCCGCCCCTTTTAGGGCAATTGGGGTTAAGTAACTTGCCCAAGGTCACACGGCTAGGGTTTTGTTTGTGTGGGTTAAGTGTCTGAGGCTGGATCCGAACTCAGGTCCTTCTGACTCCAGGGCTGGCACTCTACTCACTGCGCCACCTAGCTGCCCCAACAGGGCAAGTAACTTAATGCCATTTGCCTCAGTTTCCTGATCTGTAAAAATGAATTGGATAAGGAGATGAAAAACCAGGCTAGTATCTTTACCAATAAGACCACAAATGGAGTCATGAAGAGTCACTCACACCTGAAGAGACTCAGCAACAAGATGCACTCTGAGGTCTCCTCCAAACCTAAAATGTAAAAATTCTGTATTTCTGTCTTCTCTGAAATTCTATACTTAATTATTTGCTTCTATGTATTTGCATACACTGATACCCATGCCTGGAATATACTGTTTTATGATATCTGCTTTTCAAAATCCTGTATGGGACAGAGATTAAATTTGATCAGCATTAAGAGAAACATGACTTTTAAGAATGGTGAAGTGATATCATCTACAGTATTAGAAAGACATTGATAAGCTAGAGAAGGTCCAGAAAAGGATGAACCAAATGAGAAAAAGCTTTATCTCTATGACATACAATGATTGATTGAATGAATTAAGGAGGTCAAGCCTCTAGAAAAGAAGACTGGGTGGAGTGGAGATGATTTACTATAGCTATCATAAAGGATTTGAGGGGTTATCCTGTGGAAGAGAAAATTGACTTCTTTGACCCAATGAGACAGATGAGGAAAGAATTGGGTGCAATTTTTTTAAAAGCAAATTTCTACTTGCTGTCAGGAAAAAAAAATCCTAATAAGCAGAGCCATTCCAGAGTGAAATGAACTGCATCAAAAGGTGTGGTTTCCCCATTTGTGGAAGTCTTCAAGCAGAGACTGACTAGAAGACCACTTCTCATTTAAGTTGAACAAGAAAGCTGCAGAAATCTAGTCCAACCTTCACATTCTGTAATTTCTTTGATCATAGAAGACTGAAGTAATAACAGTGAATGAGATCTGAAAATAGGAAAATTTGTGATTAATATAGATGTTTGTGTGTGTATTTGTTTATGGGAAATTTCCTAACAATTAGAATTATCTAGAAGTTGAATGGGTTAGATTAAGAAGCAGTGGTTTCTTATCATAAATATTCACATTGGAAGATGAATGAATATTTTATGGTCATCTGTGTAGAGGTTGAACTGCATATATATGGAAGCTACTGAGGAGTGTGAAAATCTTTAATTTTATGATTATTTACAAGATTGAATATGAATCCTCAATAAAGTCTTTAACGTTCAGCTAATGTGCTCTTAAGCTGCACTTAGAAGTATATAGCATTCAGAATAGTTAAGGGATTATCATAATGTAGTTGCCATGGTTTGATTGCATAAGGAATAGAATATTGTGCTCTAAGTACCAAATTTCTGAAAAGGATATTGACAAGGTGGAGAATTTCCAGAAGAGTTTGATCTGGATGATTAGGACACTAGAAAACATGTAATATGAGTACTGATTTTAAGTAAGATGGATGAAAGAAGAGATAAAAACAAGAGCCTACTCATACTTATTGTCACACCCAGTGGTTATACCATCCAGGCATAAGTTTCATTCAGATAAGTTTGGGTGACACAAAGGCACTACCTGTTCTCTTACTGTGTTTACACCCAATATAAAACCTCCAATCGCTCCCCTTATTCACAGCAACATGCAGCTTTGTAAAAATTGCATAAATAAAAACATGATTTTGTGCCCTGGTTAGCCAGCCTTATCCAGAATACACCAGCCAGCTTGGTCACTAAAGCTGACTCTCTAGCAGAATTTGGGTTTCCCACATAATTCTGTTCAAACAGAATCATGATCTGGCTTTGGGGAACTTCCTGTACCCTGGTAAGCATGGAAAGCACTAGGCCCAGTGGTCTTGCCTAACACTGTACCTGGTCCTATACAAATATATCTGCCTTTACAATAAACATCTTGTACTCTGCATCAAAAAAGTGCACCTCAATTCTTTGAAAATAGTATATTTAGTGAGAATCAGTTGATATGTATATTACTTTTATGTAAATTACTTTTTACACAATTTTACACAGTTTTACAATTTATACAATTACAAAATTTTTACACAATTACAATTTTTTTTCCATGTGATGATTGTAGTTGGAAGTCATGATGTATTTAAAAATTCATAAGTTGCAAAACAAATTAAAGCAACAATAATATTTAAAAGGAATAAAGTGGTGAGGAGGTAAAGGAGAGGGAAGAAGTATGAGCCTGACCAACGTTAATGATAAAAAGTCTTATCATAGGATGACATAATCAATGACAGCATTTATGAAGATCTTTTGTGGTATAAAGCAATTTTTTAAACTTGGTCTTAAGCATGGAACTAGAAGGAATGCACAGAAGGTTCAGGGATGCAGATTTCAGTTTTATGTAAGGATACAATTCCTAAAACTTGGTGGAATGGAATAGGAGACTTTTGTTGGTAGGTAACTGATTTTCCCTAAAGCCATGGGGTCTTAATAGACTGAGGCAGCCAATGGAAACCTACTCAGAAAACAAAACAAAACAAAACAAAGAAAAAACTTTTGGAATGTTTAAAAATACATCAGATTATAAAGGAAACAAACTGTATTGGGGGAAAAAAAGAAAAGCAATTTTGATTTTTCCATTTTCTAGATGCTCTAAACTATCTTTATAGACAGTTTATTGAAGAAGGAGCCCTGACTGAAAATAATCAAGCAAAAACCATATAATAACTTGTTGCAATTATTTTTAATTGTGTTTCAGTTTAAATGGTTTCTGAGGTCTTTTTCCACCTTGACAACTCTCAATGTATGAAGACATTTATACATGAATAAATGAGTTAATGAATGGATTTCTTCAGTTAAGAATCTGATTTGTCTTTTTACCGAAGACTTGCAAAGTAAATCTGGAAATGAGCTGCAAAAGGATGTTCTTATCAAGCAATAGATCAAGATCAAAAAATTTAAAATTAGTTAACGAGTTGATTTAAGAAATGCACAAAGTGACCTAGAAACTTTTTAGTTTCTCTTATAGCTATATAATTGTATTATATATTATGCATACATATATTACATCAATATTATAATAATAAAATTCTTCAAAACTAGAACATCCAGTTTCCAGGACCTTTTATTTGCTATAAAGCCATCTAGTGCAGGAAATCAACAACAATGACTATTGATCAAATGGGAGCCTGATATCATGTGCTAAGTTGTGATATTGGACCCCATCAGTGATTCAGAATAAATTAAGTTTTAAACAAAGTTGTATTTTTGTGAAACAGAACAAAAGAAGGTTAATTTCACTTAATATCATGATGTATATAATAATCATTTTCTTTTCACTTAATATCATTTAATTTTCCTTTTACCTCAATTTTCTTTCTTCTTTTCCCTTTTTATACTACTTCTATTAGAGTGCTAAAATATTCATAAGATATTAAGAATGTATTCACCTTTAAAAATATGACCTATATCCATGCAATATGACCTATATTCAATAAATGCCTTCTCCTTGGATGTTCAAAATTAATTAATTGCAGAAGTATAAGATTTCCTGTTTTAGCATCCAATAAATTAGTGACTCATCAAATAATTAAAATCATATTCTAAACATTAAAAAGGAATGTGAGGAGGCAGAGCAAAGATGGTGGAGGAGAAACAGCACTTCCACTGTGTTCCAGCCAACACCACTTCAAAATTATGTAAAAGGGGGACTCTGAACAAACTCTGGAGCTCCAACACCCACAGAACATCTCATAAAAGCTAACCTGCTGCTGAGGACAGCCCGGCAGCCTGGCAGGGAGTGGCCAGTGAAGCGCTCTAGGAGCCGAGCCCAGGACTCCATGAGTCAGAGGTTTTAGCCCCAGGGCTGGCAGACCAGCAGCTGCCTGGAGGGACACCAGAATACCAACAGCTGTGGCTCTAGAATTACCAACACATAGATGCCTAGGACAAAGTGAGAGGTTAGTGGCCTAAAGAATTTGGGACCAGTATTTGGGAACCTGTCAGCTTCTTCTCCTGGGGGTGAGAAGGAGCTGTGGCACAGCTGCCATTTTGCAGCTTCAGTTACAGCTTCAGGTCCCAGCCTCTGAACTGTAGGGGGATCCAAAATCAGTCTAGGGGGGGCAATGGCTCTTCCTTTAACCTCCCTGGATCTGGATTATGGTCTGGGGTGGAGGTCTTGGGGTGTGTGTGCAGCTTCCCAGAGTGTATGGGGCCATCAGGGAGGTCAACAAACTAATACCTCTGGCAGTTGAGAAGACCCCAATGTTTGGGACAGAAACTCCCCTGTCTGGTGGCAGAGTCTTGTGGCAACAAGCCCCAAAGTCAAGTAATTAAGTGGCAACATGCCTAGGCAAAGCAAACTAAATGAACAGAAAAATGCAACATTAGACTTCTATTTTGGGGGCAAAGAGGATCAAAGCATGGAACAGGAGGAGGTCTGTGAGGTCAGAACTCTTGCACCAAAAGCCCCAAATGAAAATATGAGCAGGTTAAAGGCCATAGAGGACCTTAAGAAGGATTTTAAAAACCAAATAAGAGAAGTGGAGGAAAATTGGGAAGACAAATGAGAAGGATGCAAGAAAAGTATGAAAAGAGAGTCAACATCCTGACTGAGTGAAATAACACCTTAAAAATAGACTAACTCAAATGGCAAAGGAGCCTAAAAAGGGCAATGAGGAGAAGAATGCCTTAAGAAGCTGACTTTTCCAGATGGAAAAAAAGAGACTCGGAAGCTCAATGAGGAGATTCATTCCTTCAGAGTTAGATTGGAGCAAATGGAAGCTAGTGACTTTATGAAAAATCAAGATACTATTAAACAGATTCAAACAAATGAAAGAATAGAAGGCAATGTGAGATATCTCATGGGAAAAACCACTGACTTGGAAAATAGATCCAGGAGAGATAATTTAAAAATTATTGGACTACTTGAAAGCCATGATCAAAGAAAGAGCCTAGAAATCACCCTTCAAGAAATTCTCAAGGAAAATTGCCCTGATGTTTTAGATCCAGAGGTCAAAATAGAGGTTGAAAGAATCCACAGATCACCTCCTGAAAAAGATCCCAAAAAGAAAACTCCCAGGAATATTATACCCAGGTTCCAGAATCCCCAGAAGAAGGAGAAAATACTAAAAGCAGCCAGGAAGAAACAATTTCAATATTGTGGAAACCCAGTGAGAATAGAGCAGGAATTGGCAGCTTCTACATTGAGGGACTAAAGGGCATGGAATATGATATTCCACATGGCAAAGGACATGGGATTAAAATCAAGAATCACATACCCAGCATAACTGAAAAAAAAATCTTGTTTCAGGGGAATATATGGTTATTCAGTGGAATAGGACTTTCAAGCATTCTTGAGGAAAAAAACAGAGTTGAATAGAAAATTTGACATTCAGACACAAGAAGCAAGAGATGCTTGAGAAGGTAAACAGGGAAAAGAAATCAAAAGGAACTTATCAAAGTTGAACTATTTACATTCCTATATGGAAGAACAATAACTCTGAGTGACGAAACCTTTCTCAATATGAAAATAATTGAAGAAGGGTATATGAATACATATGTGAATGTGTGTATATATGTTTACAGGTATACATGGATAGAGAGCACAGGTTGAATTTGGTGGGAAGTGATGATACTCAAGGGGTGAAATTAAGGTTTGATAGAGGAATGTGGTAAGAGGAGATGGGTATAGACAGGGTGGGGTAAACTCTCTCATGTAGAAGAGGCAAGGGGAAGTGGTTGCAGGGGAGAGGAAGAACAGGAGGGCAAAAAGGCAAAACCATATTTTCATTGAATTTGTCTCAGGGAGAGAATGACATAAATACTAAATGGTATATCTCACCCTGCAGAAGAGTAGGAGGGAGAGGGATGAGACTGGGCATGATGGAAGGGAGGGCATGCTGGTAGGAATGGGGTGGGAGGCACACCCTTTTGAAGAGGGACAGGATCAAAGTAGGGAGTGGACCAGGTGGGTGTTGGATGGGTGGGAGGGAAATATAGCTGGTCTTTTACAATATATCTAATATGTTAATATTTTGCATAGCTATACATGTACAACATATCCTGAATTGCTTATCTTCCCAGTGGTAGTTGGCAATAAGGGAAAAAGGAAATAGATCTGGAATTTGAAGTTTTAAAATTAAATGTTTCAATTATATATAAATACTATTATTAATACTATTTTTCATGTAATTGGGAGATACAATGTACAGGCATTGGGGCTCAGATATTCACCTTACCCTAATGGGAAAGTCAAAGGGGTATGGGAGTAGATGTGGGAGAGTTCAGAGTGGATGAGGGGCTATCCTGTGGGATTGCTATTCTGTTGTTGTGGGTAGGGGAAAAATTGTAACTCAAGATCTGGCAGAAATCAGTGATGTTAACCAGAAGTTAATAAAGCGCTTGGAAAAAAGCAATGTGAGGTGGTAGAAGCAAAATGCCAGAGAAAAGCCAGGACATTGCCTGAGCTTCTGGTATCCCTGGGACACAATTTTATTTCAAGACTCTAAAAGAATTCCAGAAAAACAGAATCCAAAAAAAAGATAGCGTGAAACAATTTTCTAGCCAAGACCACTTATACTTCAGAGAAGGTCTGCCTCACTTAAGTAAAAGGGGAGCATAGCACAATGCAGGCAGTATCTGGATGATCCAGTATGAAGTCTTGGCCACAGCACAGATTAGCAACCAAAGCATAATAGTTCTGGCTCAGCAGGCCAGTGGAACAGCAGTCCACTGCTGTTCCTGGGAGGGCTCCAGCCCAAGCAAAGGAGGCATACTGTCAGTCCAGGAATGCAGGGCACCACAAGCATGACTATGAGATATGACTGGAGCACAGGGGAAATGTTACCAGCCCTAGAAGTCCCAGATCAAATAGCCAGCAACACAAGTTGGCCCCCAGCACAAGAAGTTTGGAATAGTCTTCCCAAACCCAGGAACAGGGTTCACTTGGTACATATATATTTATATTGATATTGTTCCATTGTCTATGGTATCCTTTAGCCAGATGTCATTTCCTTCCTTATCTCTTTTAATTATTTAAATTTGCTTTTCATTTGTCTGAGATCAGGATTACTAACCCTTCTTTTTCTAATTTCAAATGAAGCACAATTTCAGTTTCAGTCTTTTACTTTTACTCTGTGCATCTCTCTACTTCAGTTGAGTTTCTTGTAAGCAACATATTGTAGGATTGTGGATTTTAATCCATTCTGCTATCAACTTCCACTTTATAGAAGAGTTCATCCCATTTATATTCAATTATGATTACTGACTGTGTCTTCCTATTCTAGCTACCTCCCCTTGTTTGTGCTTTTCTTTATCCTTTCTTCCTTTCCCTCCTAATTTATGCTTTTGACCCCCTTCTTCCTCAGTCTTCCCTCCCTTCTATCAGCCTCCCCTTCCTTTTCCCTTTCCCCTACTATTTCTTCCCTCTCTTCTGCCCTCCCTTCTATTTGTCTACCTCTATTTCTTTTCCCCTTTCCTTTCCCTCCTTCTTCCTATTGAGTAAGATAGATTTCTATACCCAAGTGAGTATGTATATTATTCCTTCTCTGAGCCAAATCCAATGAGATAATTTTCAAGCAATGCTCATTTCTTTCCCTTCTTTCCTCCCCCAATCTGCTATCTCCTACATCCTTCCCCATCCCTCTCCAGTTTTTCCATAGGGAAAGATGGATCTCCATGCCCCAGTAGCTGTATATCTTATTTTCCATTTGCATGTAAAATAATAATGATGATGATATTTTAGTGTTTAAATTTTGAGCTTTGAATTACAGATTCTTTTTCTTTCTTCCCTCATCACCCACCCTTACTAGGAAGATAAGCAATTCAATATAGGTTGTATGTGTGTAGCTATGTAAAACATTTCCATAGTGGATATATTGTAAAAGACTGATTTTATTTCCCTCCATCCTATATCATCCCCACTTCTTATATTCTCTACTTTGACACTGTCCTTTATCAAAAGTGTGTGCTTCTAACTTCTCTCTCCGCCATCATGCCCTCACCTCCATCATTCGCCCTCTCATCCCCTTCTTCCCTACTCTCCTGTAGGGTGAGATAACCTTTTGAATGTGTATGTCATTCCCTCCCTAATCCCAATTCAATAAGAGTAAAGTTGACCCATTCCCTTTTGCCTTCTTGTCCTTCCCCTCCATTGTAACAGTTATTCCTTGCCTCTTCTGTATGAGATAATTTACTTCCTTCGGTCTCTCCCCATCACCTCTCATTATATTCTTCTTTCACCTCTCAATTTCACCTTTTAAGCATCATCACTTCCTATTCAATTGGTCCTGTGGCCTCTGTCTATGTATACCTGTACACACATATATACACACACTCACATATGTATTCATATGCCCATATACCCTCCTATATAGACATATATATGTATACATGCATATACATATATGTATGTGTATATCTATATCTATATCTATCTATCTATACACACACACATATATATGTATGTATGTATGTATGTATGTATGTATGTATGTATGTATACACACATTTATATCCACTTCACCTATTCTCATACTGAGAAAAGTTTCATAAGTTTCAATTATAATTTTTCCATGTAGGAATGTAAATAGTTCAACTTTGATAATTTCCACACGATTTCTTTTCCCTCTTTACCTTCTCATGCTTTCTGGCTTCTTGTATCTCTATGTCAAATTTTCTATTCAAATCTGTATTATTTTCATCATGAATGCTTGAAAGTCTTCTATTCCATTGAATTACCATATTTCCCCCTGAAACATTATATTCAGTTTTGCAGTGTATGGTTTAATCCCAGATCCTTTGACCTCCAGAATATTCCAAGCCCTTTGATCCCTCAATCCCTAGAACCTGCTAGATTCTGTGTTGTCCTGATTGTATTTCCACAATATTGAAATTTTTTTTCCTTGCTATTTGTAATATTTTCTCCTTGATGAGGGAATTTCAGGAGCTGGTTATAATATTCCTAAGAGTTTTCTTTTTCCTATCACTTTTTTAAAATGCTTTATTAATTTCTGGTTTATATCATTCATTTCCACGAGATTTTGAGTTACAATTTTCCCCATTTTCCCTACCGACCACCCCAGAATAGCAGTCCCACTAGATATCCCCTCATCCAATCTGATCTCTATCATATCGTCTCCCATACCCCCTTCGACTTTGCCATTAGGGCAACGTGAAACTCTGAGCCCCAATGCCTGGACATCTTATGAAACATTTAATTTTAAAGCTTCAGTTTTCAGATCCATTCCCTTCCTCCCTTGTCACCCACTCCCTCTGAGAAGATAAGCAATTCAGTATGTGTTGTACATGAATATCTATGCAAAACATTACCATAGTAGATATATTGTAAAAGACTGCTTATATTTCCCTTCCATGAAACTCAACTCCCACTTTGTCCATTCCCTACTTGGATCCTGTCGCTCTTCGAAAGTGGGTACTTCCAACCTCCTCTCCCCCTAAAATGCCCTCCCTTCCATCATCCCCACTCTTGTCCCCTTTCCCCCACTCTTCTGCAGGGTGAGATATCCCATTTAGTAGGCATGTGATTCTCTCCCTGAGCCAAATTCAATGAGAATAAGGTTTTTCCTTCCTGTTCTTCCCCTCCCCTGCAACTACTTCCCTTTGCCTCTTGTACATGAGATAATTTACCCTACCTTGTCTTTCCCCATCTCCTCTTTTCACTTTCCTCTCTCACCACTTAACTTCACCCCTTAAGTATCATCCCTTCCCACCAAGTTCGACATGTGCTCTCTATCCATGTATACTTGTAAATATATATACACACATTCACATATATATTCATATGCACATATACCCTTCTTCAATTATTTTCATAATGAGAAAGGTTTCATCAGATATAGATATTGTTTTACCTTGTAGGAATGTAAATAGTTCAACTTTGATAATTTCCTTTTGATTTCTTTTCCTTGATTACCTTCTGAAATATCTCTTGCTTCTTGTGACTGAATGTCAATTTTTCTTTTCAACTCTTATTTTTCCTCAAGAATGCTTGAAAGTCCTCTATTCCACTGAATGACCATATTTTCTGCTGAAAAAAGATACTCAGTTTTGCTGGGTAGGTGACCCTAGCCTTCAATCCCAGCTCTTTTGCCCTCTGGAATATCATATTCCATGCCCTTCTATCACTCAGTATAGAAGCTGCCAGGTCCTGTGCTATTCTGATTGTGTTTCCACAGTATTGAAATTGGTTCTTCCTGGCTGCTTGTAGTATTATCTCCTTGATCTGGGAATTCTGGAACATGGCTATAATATTCCTTGGAGTTTTCTTTTTGGGATCTTTTTCAGGATGCATTCAGTGGATTCTTTCAACCTCTAATTCGCCCTCTGGGTCTAAAACATCAGGGCAATTTTCCTTGAGAATTTCTTGAAGGATGATTTCTAGGTTCTTTCTTTGATCATGGCTTTCAGGTAGCCCAATAATTTTTAAATTATCTCTCCTGGATCTATTTTCCAGGTCAGTGGTTTTTCCCATGAGATATTTCACATTGCCTTCTATTCTTTCATTTGTTTGGATCTATTTAACAGCATCTCGATTTCTCATAAAGTAACTAGCTTCCATTTGCTCCAGTCTAACTCAGAGGGAATGAATCTCCTCAGTAAGCTGTTGAGATTGTTTTTCCATCTGGCAAATTAGACTTTTTAAAGCATTCTTCTCCTCATTGCCTTTATGAGCCTCTTTTGCCATTTGAGTTAGTCTAATTTTTAAGGTGTTGTTTTCCTCAGTCAGGCTGTTGAGTGTAATTTCATACTTTTCTTTCATCTTTATCATTTCTCTTCCCAATTTTTCTCCCAATTCTCTTATCTGCTTCTTAATGTCCTCTATGTCCTGTAGCCAGCTTGTATTTTCATTTGGTGCTTTTGGTACAGGAGTTCTGACCTCACAGTCCTCCTCCATGCTTTGATCCTCTGTGCCCCTAAAATAGGAGTCCAATGTTGAATTTTTCTGTTTATTTTGTTTCTTTTGCCTAGGCATGTTGCCACTTAATTACTTGATTTTTAGGCTTGTTGCCACAGTAGGACTCTGCCACCAGACAGGAGAGCTTCCGTCCAAATGTGGTGTCTTCACAGTTTCCAAAGGTTAGGTGGTCTTTGTAAAGCCTCCACACAATCTGGCAAGCTGAATACCCACCCCAAACCTCCACCCAAGACCACAATCTAGATCCAGGCAGTTTAAAGTAAGAGTGATTCACCCCCAGACTGATTGCTGGATCTCTCTACAGTTCCCAGACCAGGAGCTAGAGCTGCTACTGACACTGCAAAATGGCTTCTGTGCTGTGTTCTCTTCAGCAACTTTTCGCCCCCAGGGGAGGAAGCTGGCACGTTCCCCAAATACAAGTCCCAAAGTCCATACGACACTAACCTCTCACTTTGTCCTAGGCATATCTGTGCTGATAATTCTGTAATTGCCAGAGCTGCTGGTGTTCTGAGGTCCCTCCAGCCGGTTGCTGGCCCGGCCCCCCTAGGACTAAAACCTTGGCTCATGCAGGCCTGGGCTCAACTACCAGAGCACTGCACTGTCAGTTCCCAGGGCACTGTGCTGCCTGCTCTCAGAGCATTTTGATGGCTGCTCCCTGCAGGGCTGCTGGACTGTTCTCAGCAGGAGATTAGCGTCTCTGTACCATTCTGTGGGTGCTGGGGCTCCAGAAGTTGTTCAGAGTCCTCTTTTAAATGGTTTGGAGGTAATCTGTGGGTAGAGAACCTTGGAAGTGCTGTTTCTACTCTGCCATCTTGGCTCCACCACCCCTTTCCTATCACTTTCACAAGGTGATTGGTGGATTCATTCTACCTCTATTTTCTCCTCTGGTTCCAAAACATGAGAACAATTTTCTTTGAGAATTTATTGAAGGATGATTTCTAGATACTTTTTTTATCATAGCATTCATATATACTGCTAATATTTAAATTATTTCTCCTGGATTTATTTTCAAAGTTAATGGTTTTTCCAAGGAGAGATTTCACATTGCCTTCTATTTTTTTTTAATTTTGGATCTGTTTATTAGTATATTGATTTTTCATAAAGTAATTAGATTCCATTTGCTCCAATCTAATTCTGAAGGAATTATTCTTTTCAGTGAGCTTTTGAAATTATTATTTCATTTAGCAAATTCAGCTTTTTAAAGGCACTCTTCTCTTCATTGGCTTTTTGGGCCTCCTTTGCCATTTGTCTTAATCTATTTTTTAAGGTATTATGTTCTTCAGTCAGATTGTTGACTCTCTTTTCTTTTTTTTTAATTAATTTGTTTAGTTTCAATTAACAAGATTCAATTCCATAGTTCCTTGATTTTCAAATTACCTTTACTTCCTTTCCTCCAACCCCCACAACAGCATATAGTCCAGTATAGGATCTGCAAATGCATTCATATTAGACATTATTCCAATTACAATGGCTTATTGTACTAGGTGGGATGAAAGATGGTAAGGGATAAATAAAACCAAACAATGAAAAGAACAAGATCATTTAGTTTGCTTCCATCAGGATTCAGGCTCAGTTCTTTCTAGTTATATCTCAGGATGGTGCATTTCTCACTTTCTTGAGTCTTTCGGGACTAACTTATATCACTGCATTGCTGAAAACAGTTCAGTCTGTCATAGTTGGTCGTCACAGATATGGTATGTCCGTGATTGTATACAAATTTCTTCTGATTCTACTCTTCTTGTTCAGCATCACTTTGTATAAGTCTCTCTAGGTAATTATGAAATCCGTCTCCTCCACGTTTCTTATAGCACAATCATATTCCATTACATTCATATACCACATCTTGTTTAGCCATTCCCCAATTGATGGACACCTCTTTAGTTTCCAATTCTTTGCAACTGCAAAAATGGCTGCTAAAATAGTATTGTACATAAGGATCTTCCTCCCACTTCTATGATCTCTTTAAGATATAATCCTAGAAGTGATATTGTTGGGTAAAAGGGTATGAAATTATTTATAATCCTTTGGGCATAATTCCAGATTGCTCTCCAGAATGGTTGGATAAGTTCACAACTCCACCAGCAATGTATTAGTGTTCCAATTTGTCCACATCCTCTCCAGCATTTGTCACTTTCTTGTTTTGTAATCTTAGCCATTCTGACTGGAGGGATGTGGTATCTCAGAGTTGTTTTGATTTGCATTTCTCTAATTAATAGTGATTTAGAGCATTTCTTCATATGCTTATAGATATCTTTAATTTCATTCTCTGAAAACTTCCTGTTCATATCCTTTAACCATTTATCAACTGGGGAATGACTTGTATTCATATAGATTTGGCTCAATTCTCTATAAATTTTAGAAATGATTCCTTTACCAGAGACACAAGTTGTAAAAATTCTTTCCCAATTTCCCACCTCCCTCTTGATCTTGGTTACACTGACTTTGTTTGTATAGAAGCTTTTCAATTTAATATAATCAAAATTATCCTTTTTATATTTTATAATGCTCTCTAATTCTTGTTTGGTCCTAAAGTCTTCCCCTCTCCACAGATCTGTCAGGTAAACTATTCCTTGCTTTCCCAAATTGCTTACAGTATCATCCTTTACACCTAGATCATGCACACATTTGGACTTGATTTTGGTATATGGTGTTAGATAATGGTCTATGCCCAGTTTCTGCCATACTGTAATCCAGTTTTCCCAGCAGTTTTTATTAAATAGTGCATTCTTATCCCCAAAACAGGGGTCTTTGGGTTTATCGAACAATAGATTGCTATATTCATTAACTGCTGGGTCTCCTGCACCTAATCTATTCCACTGATCCACTACTCTACACCTCTGCCAGTACCAAGCAGTTTTGATGACTGCTGCTGTATAATACAGATTAAGATTTGGCATAGCTAGTCCACCTTCCATAGCGTTTCTTTTCATTATTTCCCTTGATATTCCAGACCGTTTGTTTTTCCAAATAAATTTTGTTATTATTTTGTCTAACTCTATAAAGTAGTTTTTTTGGTAGATTGATTGGTATGGCACTAAATATATAGTTTAGTTTGGGTAAAATTGTCGTTTTTTATTATATTAGCTCGACCCAGCCATGAGCAATTGGTATTTTTCCAACTATTTAGATCTGCTTTTATTTGTGTGAGAAGTGTTTTGTAGTTGTGATCATATAGATTCTGGGTTTGTTTTGGCAAGTAGATTCCCAAATATTTTATAATGTCTACAGTGACTGTAAATGGGATTTCTCTTTCTATCTCTTGCTGTTGAGTTTCATTAGAGATGTACAGGAATGCTGAGGATTTATGTGGGTTTATTTTATATCCTGCCATTTTGCCAAATTTATTTATTGTCTCTAGTTGCTTTTTTATTTGATTCTCTAGGATTCTCTAAGTATATCATCATATCATCTGCAAAGAGTGATAGCTTGTTCACTTTTTTACCTAATTTTATTCCTTTGATTTCCTTTTCTTCTCTAATTGCTACTGCTAGTGTTTCTAGTACCAGATTGAATAAGAGGGGTGATAGTGGACACCCTTGTTGCACTGCTGATCTTATTGGATAGGCTTCTATTTTGTCCCCATTGCATATAATACTTGCTGATGGTTTTAAATAGATCCTAGCAACTATTTTAAGGAAGGCTCCATTTATTCCTATACTTTCTAGTGTTTTTAATAGGAATGGATGTTGTACTTTGTCAAAAGCCTTTTCTGCATCTATTCAGATGATCATGTGGTTTCTGCTAGTTTTATTGTTGATGTGCTCAATTATACTGATGGTTTTCCTAATATTAAACCATCCTTGCATTCCTGGAATGAATCCTACCTGATCAGAGTATATTATTTTTGTGATAAGTTGTTGTAGTCTTTTGGCTAATGTTTTATTTAGAATTTTGCGTCTAAATTCATGAGGGAAATTGGTCTATAATTTTCTTTCTCTGTTTTATCTCTTACTGATTTAAGAATCAGTACCATATTCGTGTTATATAAAGAGTTTTGTAGGACTCCTTCTTCACTAATTTTCCCAAATAGTTTGTAGCGTATTGGAATCAATTGTTCTTCAAATGTTTGATAGAATTCACTAGTGAACCCATCTGGCCCTGGAGATTTTTTCCTAGCGAGTTCATTGATGGCTTGTTTGATTTCTTTTTCTGAGATGGGGTTATTTAAGTAATTCACTTCCTCTTCAGTTAATCTGGGCAACTTGTGATTTTGTAAATATTCATCCATTTCACTAAGATTGTCATATTTATGTGCATACAATTGGTAAAAATAACTCCTCATTATTTTTTTGATTTCCTCTTCACTGGAGGTAGATTCACCCTTTTCATTTTTGATACTCATAATTTCATTTTCTTCTTTCTTTTTTTATCATATTGACTAAGGGTCTATCAATTATGTTGATTTTTTCATAAAATCAGCTCTTAGTTTTATTTATTAATTCAATGGTTTTCTTAATTTCAATTTTATTAATCTCACCTTTGGTTTTCAATATTTCTAATTTAGCACTAAATTAGAGATTTTCAGTTTGTTCTTTTTCTAGCTTTTTCAAGTGCATGTCCAATTCATTGACCTCCCTTCTATCTGCTTTAATTAAGTATGCACTCAGGGATATAAAACTTCCCCTAAGAACTGTCCTTAGTGCATCCCACAAATTTTGGTATGTTGTCTCATTATTATCATTCTCTTGAATGAAATTATTGACTGCTTCTATAATTTCATGTTTGACCCACCTATTTTTTAGGATTAAATTGTTTAATTTCCAATTACTTTTTAGTCTATCTTTCCCTGGCCTTTTATTGCATATAATTTTTATTTCATCATGATCTGAGAATGATTCGTTTAATATTTCTGCCTTTCTGCACTGGATTGTGAGTTTTTTATGCCCTAGTACATGGTCTGTTTTTGAGTATGTACCATGCACTGCTGAGAAGAAAGTAAATTCCTTTTTATCCCCATTCCGTTTTCTCCAGAGATCCATCATATCTAGTCTCTCTAAGATTCTATTCACCTCCTTAACTTCTTTCTTGTTTATTTTGAAGTTAGATTTATTGAGTTCAGAGAGGGGAAGATTAAGGTCACCAACAAGTATAGTTTTGCTATCTATTTCTTCCTCTAATTCCTTTAACTTCTCCTCTAGGAATTTGGATGGTATACCACTTTGTACATATATATTAAGTAGTGATATTGGTTCATTCTCAATGGTGCCTTTTAGTAGGATATAGTTTCCTACCGTATCTCTTTTAATTAGATCTATTTTTGTTTTTGCTTTATCTGAGATAAGTATTGCTACCCCTGCTTTTTTTTTTACTTTAGTTGAGGCATAATAAATTTTACTCCAACCTTTTACCTTTATCCTGTGGGTATTTCTTTGTTTCAAATGTGTGTCTTGTAGACAGCATATTGTGGTATTATGGTTTTTAATCCATTCTGCTATCTGCCTCGGTTTTATGGCAGAGTTCATCCCATTCACTTTCAAAGTAATAATGACTATCTGTCTGTTCCCCTCTGTCCCATTCCCTCCCCTGTTTATGTTTTTGTTTCTTCCTTCTCCCTTCCCCTCCTTGAAGTTTTCCCTTTTGACCACTCCTCCCTCAGTGTTCCCACCCAGTGATGCCCCTTCTTAACCTACCCTCTCCCCTTACTACTGTTTCCCTCCCTTCTAATCCCACCCTTTAGTCTCCTCTTTTTCACCCCCCTTACCCTTCAGCTTTCTATAGGACACAGTAAGTTCTTATACTTATCAGAGTGAATTACTCCCCATTTGATTCCAAACCAATGAGAGTAAATTTCAAACAGTGCTCCTCTCCCTCCCTCCTTTCCTCTATTTAGTGAATTTATGTATCTATTCACATTAGAATCTTAAACTTCACTGTTTAAGTTGATCCATCTTTGAACCAGAACCAGTGAGAATAGTGTTTAAATGATGTTCCTCTCCCTCTTTCTTTCCCCTCTTCTATAGTGTGTTTTAATGCCTTTTCAGATGGTATATTTTGCCTTTTCCTATCTCATCCTTTCCTTTTTCCCATTACAGTCCCTTTGATCCCATTAATAGCTTTTTTTTTGGACTTCAGGTTAGTGCATTCATACCCACACCCTCTATCTAAGTATAACCCTTTTGAAAGTCATGATAATCATAAAGATTTTGAATATTGACAGTTATCAGCTCCACATATAGGGATGTGAACATTTTGCTCTTGTTGCATCCCAAGTAATGAGCGTGTGTTTGTGGGTGTGGGTGTGGGCACTTATGCATGTGTGAGTCTGTGTTTCTCTTGTTTACCTTTTTTATGTCTTTCTTGAGTCTTGTAATTGGAGATCAAATTTTCCATTGAGCTCTGGCTTTTTCATCAGGAACATCTGGAAGTCCCTTATTTCACTAAATGACCATCTCCTTGCCTGGAATATTATGCTCAATTTTGCTGGGTAGTTAATCCTTCACTGTAGTCCTAGTTCTCTTGCCCTACGAAATATCACATTCCAGTCCCTCCGCTATTTTAATGTAGAAGCTGCTAGGTCCTGTGTGATCCTAACGGTAGTTCCTCGATATTTGAATTGTTTCTTTCTGGCTCCTTGTAGAATTATTTCTTTAATCTTGTAATTCTGGAATTTGGCTACTATATTTCTTGGAGTTTTCTGTTTGGGAACTCTCTAAGGAAGAGTCCGGTGAATTCTGTAGATAGCTATTTTATCTTCTGATTCCAGGACCTCAGGACAGTTTTCTTTGACAATCTTTTGAAGGATATTGTCTAGGCTGCTTTTATAATCATGGCTTTCTGGTAGACCAATAATTCTTAGGTTGTTTCTTCTGGATCTGTTCTCTAGGTCAGTTATTTTTCCAGTGAGATATTTTACATTTTCTTGCAATTTTTCGATCGTCTTGTTTTGTTTGATTGACTCTTGCTGCATCATAGAGTGCTGAGCTTCAGTTTGATTGTTTCTAATTTTTATCAAATTACAGTCTTCAGTTATTTTTTGAAGTTCCTTTTTTAGGGAGGTATTTTCTCCAATTACTTCACTGAGACGTTTTCCCTAGTTGGTCACTGCCTTCCTGATTTGGTCTTTAAAATTTTTCTTAAGCTCGTCCAGGAATGCTATTTGGGCTGGAGACCAGATCATGTTTCTTTCTGTGGTCTCAGGTGTGGGTAGAGAGTCTATATTGTCCTATGTATTTTGTTGTTCTTGCCCTGCATAGTATACTCGAATAGATTTTCTTGCCTTCCCCTTCTCCTTCTCAGCTTCTTTTTTTCCCATTGTGACTTCCTGTTTCTTAGTTTCTCAGGCTATGAGTTTATGGCCTGATCCTTGACTTTGAATACCTCTGGGTGGATAGTTTATGACTAAGTCAGAGAAGTCAGTGAGGGATGTAGATATGTAGGTGTAGGTGTGTCTGACCACTTCAGATTTCTGCCTCTATACCCCTGGGTTATAAGTAGGCTTTTGTTGGTGAGGTGAAGTGAAGCTTGTTGGGACCCCACCCTCTCTTCTCTTCAGACTCCTGGCTGTCTCAGTTACACCCCTTCTTGGAGACTCTCAAGCCTGGGGCTATTTCCATTAACTTGGGATTTCAATCTTGGTGGGAGACTTATCTTTGGGTTTTCTGCTTCATGAAGGAGGGATGGGAGGATCAGAGCAGCTAGAATTTACTTTGCCATTCCAGCCCCTGTATTATACAGGCAGGAAGTTTCTAAACTTCCAGGCTGGGAGCCTAATGCAGCCAGAGAAGCTGCTCTTTCCACTGAGGGCCTAACTCTCCTTCCTGGCTCCAATGATCCTACCCGTTGGAGAGATGACTGTGATTTGTCCTCGGTAAGTTTGCAGGCTGTGGCTTTTTCTCTCTCTGGTGTAGTCTGCTTGTCTGCTCTTAGGTCTGGGATGTACAGACCCCACTAGCTCTGCGCTCGGCCAGTCTGGACACACTGGGCAACCTCCTGGTCTGGACTCTGCCACACTTCGTCTTCCAGTGGGCTCCATTACTCCGGAATCCGCTCAGATTCACCCTTTGAGCCTTAGTGACCCAGGAGCTCAGCGAGGTTTCTGCTTCCTTTCTGCCATCTTGGCTCCTCCTGTTGACTCTCTTTTCATCATTTTCTTGCATCATTCTCATTTCTCTTCCCAATTTTCCTCCACTTCTCTTATTTGGTTTTCAAAATGATTGAAAGTCCCCTATTTCCTCCAATTTACATTCTTAGAGGACAATTGATTCTTGGTTGCAATCAAAAAGCACCTTTGTCTTCTGGAATGCCACTCCTGCTTCTGTGATAAGAACTTACTATTTTGCAAAAACTGATTAGAGAACTGGGAAAGAGAATGTCAGAAACTAGGCATAGAGCAAAATCTCACACTGTAAAACAAAATAATGTCAAAAAGTATTCACGATTTAGACATATATGGTGATACCATAAGCAAATTTGGAGAGCAAAGGATAGTTTGCCTGTCACATCTATGGAGAATCAAAGAATTTACAACAAAAGAGAAAGATAATAATATGAAATATAAAATGGATAAGTTTGCTTACAGTTAATTTCAAAGGTCTTGCTCAAATAAAATCAACACAACCAAGGTTAGAAGGAAAGTAGAAATCTGCAAACAATTTCTACAGCTAGTGTTCTTGATAAAGGCCTTATTTCTCAAATATATAGAGAACTAATTCAAATTTATAAGAATACGATTCATTCACCAATTGAAAAATCGCTAATACATATGAACAGGTAGTTTTCAAACGAATAAATTAAAACCCTTTCCGAGCTGCCCAGAAGAGGCTTCCATACGGCATTGTTCTTGGTTTCCATCGTAACTTTAAAGGGAAATTTTCACAATGTCCAGAGCCCTGGATGTCCTGCAAATAAGGGAGGAGGATATCCTCAAGTTCCTGGCTGTAGGAACCCATCTGGGTGGCACCAATCTAGACTTCCAGATGGAATAGTCTATCTACAAGAGAAAGAGTGATGGTATCTACATCATTAATTTTAAGAGAATTTGGGAAAAACTTCTGCTGGCAGCGAGTGCCATTGTTGCTACTGAAAACCCAGCCAATGGTAGTGTCATCTCATCCAGGAACACAGGCCAGAGAGCTGTTCTGAAATTCACTGCTGCCACTGGAGCCACAACTATTGCTGGATGTTTCACACCGGGCACCTTCGACAACCAGATCCAGGCAGCTTTCAGGGAGCCTCGCCTCTTGGTAGTCACTGATCCTCCTGCAGATCACCAGCCTCTGACTGAAGCATCATATGTTAACCTCCCAGCCATTGCCCTCTGCAACACAGACTCCCCACTTCACTATGTGGACATTGCCATTCCATGTAACAACAAGGGAGCTCACTCTGTGTGTCTGATGTGGTGGGTGCTGGCCCATGAAGTCTTGCGGATGCGTGGCACCATCTCCTGGGAACACCCATGGGAGGGTATGCCTGATCTTTACTTTTACAGGGATACAGAGGAGATTGAAAAGGAAGAGCAGGCTGCAGCTGAGAAGGCAGTGACAAAGGAGCAGTTTCAGGGTGGATGTACTGCATCTGCCCCAGAATTCACTGCTACTCAACCAGAGGTGGCTGACTGGTCCGAGGGAGTACAGGTGCCATCTGTGCCCATTCAGCAGTTCCTCACCAAAGATTGGAGTGCTCAGCCGGCTCCTGAGCTCTGCGGCTCCTACTGCTCAGGCCACTGAGTGGGTAGGAACTACTACAGAATGGTCTTAAAACCCAGGTGCTCTAATAGTGTTGGGAAAATGTTAATTGAAAATAAACATTGGTTTCTTAAAAAAAAAAAGAAATTAAAACTATACAATCATATGGAAAAATGCTCTAAATCTCCATTGATTAGACAAATGCAAATCAAAAGAACTTTTAGGTATCACATTAGATTGGTTAATATGACAGAAAAGGAAAATGGTAAATGCTGGAGAAGATGTGGGAAAATTGGAACACTGATTCATTGTTAGTGCATGTGTGAACTGATTTAACCATTCTGCAGACCTGTTTAGAACTCTGCCTAAAGGGCTATAAAACTTTGCATTCTCTTTGATCCAAAAAATACCACTATTACATCCATATCCCAAAGAGAGCATAAAAAAGGGAAAAGGACCAACATTTCCAAATATAATCATAGTAGCTCTTTTTGTGATTGCAAAGAATTTTAATTTAATGGGACCATCAATTGGGGAATGGCTGGACAAGTTTTGATATATGAATACAATAGAATACTATTGTGCTATAAGAAATGATGAGCAGGTAGATTTCAGAAAAACCTGGAAAGACAGGCAAGAACTGATGCTGAATGAAGTAAGAAGGACCAGGAGAGCCAATTGCTACACTATGCAATTATCAATTATGATTGACTTAGATCTTCTTAGCAATACAATGATCCAAGACAATTCCAAAAGACTCATGATGAAAATATCTATCCACATTCAGAGAAAGAACTATGGCATCTGAATGCAAAATGAAGCATAACATTTTCCCTATTTTTATTTTTGTACTTATATCTGTTTGTTCTGTTTCTTCTTTCACAACATGGCTAATGTGGAAGTACTTTCATATGATTGCACATGCATAAATTATATTTCATTGCTTGTCATCTTGGGGAGAGGGGAAAGGATGGATTGAGAGAGAAAAAAATTGAAACTTTAAATCATATAAAAATGAATGTTGAAAACTATTTTTAAATATAATTGAAATACTATTTTAAAAGAAATAAATATAAAAATTTAAAAACAATTCTAATTAGAAATGTATTTTTCTCCTATATGAAAAATGTAATTTGATGATCTAAAAATAGAAAGTAAATCACTCTACCTTCAATAGTAATTTATTAAATTAATGGATGATTGAAGAGAAGTATAAGGAGCAACATCCATGCCAATTAAAATGTATATAATTATAGAAAAAGCCATAATACTCTTTGTGTTACCCATACTTCCCATTTTATTCTTTGTTGTAAAACAGAATAAGTTGAATTTTTATTTCAAACAACAGTGTAATAGCGCCATTCATCTGTATGCCTCCTCAGCACTTAGAACATTGCATAAATTTATATGTAAATGATATTTTTGTTTGATTAAATAATTATAATATTAGATGATCTAAGTAAAAATGGAAAAGTACCTCATAGACCTGAATAGAATTCATTTTATCACTCATGATGCCATTATGTTAGAAATGGTGAAGGACGGTATAAAGAAAATTTTTCTTTTGAAATAAAATTAGGTATGTATTGAGAGCTTGAATTAAGCAAATGAACAGTCCAAGTACTATACAGGTATATACAAAAACACCACACACACACACACACACACACACACACATGCTTCCGGATATTGAATAAATTTTTCTTTTGTCAATGGTGTAGAAATATTAATGAAAATTGCACAGGAAGAGAAGCCTTGGAGAGTTTGCAATCTACATATCATTGGAGTAAAAACATGAAATTATGACATTATGATTTCATCACAGATAAGACTGAATGAATGATTTAAAATCATGATATGCTTAGATATATTTCATATATTCAAGTAAGAAAAATTTAGCATTTTAATGATCTTCAAAAAGATATGACATATATGTGTCATATCTCAAGCATCTAACGTTATATATTATATAACATATATCATAAGCCATACAATATATATTATTTATTAAGTGACCAAGATACTCAGCTGTGCAGAAGTCCATCCTTAAAATACTTCTCCATCTACTCATGAACAAATAATTAAATAAACTTAGAAACAGTTCAAAGAGGTCAAAAATAAAATGATCTTTTTTTGTTGTTGTTGTTTTGGAGGGCAATTGGGGTTGTGACTTGCCCAAGATCACACAACAGCTAACAGCTAGTTTGTGTGTGCGTGTGTGTGTGTGTGTGTGTGTGTGTGTGTGTGTGTGTTAAGTGTCTGAGGCCAGATTTGAACTCAGGTCCTCCTGAATCTAGGGTCAGTGCTCTATTCACTGTGCCACCTAGCTGCCCCCTTAAAGTGATCTTTTTGTTGCTTTTCTTATATCCTCTTCTATCTTACTGAATAAATCAGTTCCATTATTGTGCCCTGAGATTCTCTTGCAAAATGAAATACTCCTCTTACATACAAAACAATGTATTGTATTAATTTCATTAATAATTATTTCTTGCTTTTGGCAGAATTTTATACCTCTATATTTATCTCCTCTGTTATAGCTTATTTTAAAAAGAATTTTACAGTCATCATATTAATCAGGCTTGAAGGAGGCCTGACTTTTAATCCTAAATATTCTCAAAAAAGAATTAACTTTGTTAAGTTGCAAAGCGGAGTTTGCTTAAATGTTGCATTCTATATCTCTGCAAACCCTTCATGCCCACACTATATTCCAGAGCTAAATGCTTCTTGAAAAGAAAATCAACCTGGAATCCATAGACAATGGCAAATCTGAAATTCCCAGAGGTGTTCCAAATGTTATGCACTTCACTCAGAGGTATTATAGAAAGGCATGTTTAAAAGCCATTTTAATAAAGATATTTGGATTTTATTCAATACTTAAGTCTAGACAGATTAACACAGCAGCTACTCAAATAAGCAATTATCTGTCACTGGTCTCAGGGAGTAGGTGGTACTATTTGATACTGGGTTATAGAGTAGTTTTTTTTTTTTTTTAGCAATTGCCAATATTCTCCAGTTTTCTCCTGAGAAACAACATCCCTGCCAAGCAAGAAATTCATGGTAAATGAATACTGCAAATGAATTCTTGGATCTTTATAATTGGTTTGATGTTCTGACAAAAGAAAATTTAGAATATTTATGTTCACAGAATTTTTGTATATATTTTTAGTGTTTGTGATGTATTTATTGGCTTTTTTGTAGAAATAAGAAAAAAATTCAATGCCAATTTTACTAAGAAATGAAGGTCATTTAGGTCTCTCACTTTTATAACTTATACTTAAAGTTTTCCAGGAATTGTAAAGCTTCATATTTTAAAAGGTGAACTTGTAAAAATATACAAAAAATGAAAATAAAAGTTTACAAATTTGTAAAAATACGTAACTGAAAATAAATGGTTATGTGCTTTTTCTCCTTCTTGACAATGGTATGTGTTTGATAAAGAACATTTAAATGACACTATGAATGGTTATATAGGCAGGATCACATAACGAAATATTTCATTTTCCTCAAATAACTTTTAGTTGAATAATATATTATCTTTCCTTCTTTAATAAACATTGCTTAATTGATCCTATGTGCAAAGATAGAAATAGAATAAGGACTTTTTGCCAAAACTTGGGAAGAAAAGAGATTATTTGGAATAGTTATATGTATTGGGTGAATTATAAAGTAAGCAAAAATATTATTTTGTTATCTTCCTACATTCCCGAAAACGTATATTCCCCTAGCCCCCACCCTAATCTCTCAATTTGGTATCCTCTCTAATATCAGATCTGTCCTTCATCCCTTCCCAATTACCATTATCAATGTTTATATACCCTATATTCAATTCTCTCTAAGTTTTCCTTGAGCAAGGATTCTGATAAACTGATCTATATTAAGAGAAGATATGTTAAAAGAATTCAGAATACCCTTTTTGGGTACAGAGAATATTAAAGACATTAATGTCAAGTTGATAACCACCACCCAAAAAGAAAAAGAAAAAGAGTGTTCAGCCATAAGCCTGGGCTAGAGAAGGCCCTGTAATTGGTGATGCTAAGAGCCATATTGAGCTCAGAATGCATAAACTGTGTTAAACCTATTTAAGTGCTGAGTAGGGACAGAGGTGAGAAACTGTTTTTGTCAACTACAGCTGCTTTAAAAGCAGATAGAGGGGTGGCTAGGTGGTACAGTGAATATAGCACTGACCCTGGGATCAGGAGGACCTGTGCTGAAATCTTGCCTCAGGCACTTAACACTTACTAGCCATGTGGCCTTGGGCACTTCACTGAGACCAAACTGCCCCTCCAAACAGGAAAAAAATATCAGATACAGTTTCCCAGTTACTCACAATGGATACAGTTGACTATGGAAGAAGAAAATTGATGTTAAATTAAGTTGTCATTAGAAAGTTTGCCAAGGAATTTCCTAAGCTATTATTTTGAGTATTTCAAAAAAGAAGCTTGAAGTCATTAAGGAATTGATGATGAATATCTAAACCAACAAAATCAAGGCCTTTGAGACTCCAGTTTTATATGCCTATTTGTCCTACACATCTGCTGGAATCAGGTTCATGTGCACTTAAAGGACAAGGTGCCCTTCTATTGGGCCTACCAAAAGATGTACAATTGGAGAAGTAAGTCTTTTGCGTTGTGAGCAAGAGGGGCAGTGAACCTATCCAAGAAAAGAATCAACTGTTGTCTTAACAATAACTACACTCCTGGTAGTGTCATAAAATGACAAAGAGTGAAGAAGAGACCAGGTACAAGAACTCATTTATTGCTTACTCTCCTATGATTCCTCCCCTTCCCCCTATTTCAGGGCTCACATGATGATTATGAACTAATGTGAATTTGAAAATGCTGAAGAGATCATGCCAGTTTGTGTTATGGAGAAGAAATGAAGTGATTGAATTTGACTCACTACTTCATAGGTAAAATCTAAACCACCTTTATACATACATACATATATATATATATATATATATATACACACACACACACACACACACATCTATACACACACACACACACACACACACACACACACACACACACACATATATATATATATATATATATATATATATATATATATATATATATACCTTTATAGTTGTTCAGAATTGGACTCATTGCACAAAGCCTTAGTGTCAATGATTACCATCATTCTAGGTAAGTAGTGCCAAGCTTCACATTTCTGAATGTTATCTAAGAATAAACTTTGAAGAGGCCTTGGTGTGGTGAGACTAAAAATACACTACTGAAGACATAGGATCATAGATTCAGGACTAAAAATATCCTGAGATATTATTTAACTCCTTTTTTAATAGATAAAGTACCTGATATATGGAGATGATACACGACTTATGAAAAGTTGTACAAAGAGGACCATAAACCTAGAAGTGGGGGAATCCCAAAAGCATTATTAGGTCTCATTTTATTATCTTTTAAACATGAAGAACTGAGGACCAGAGACATTGTGACTTGTTCAAGGTCACACATGTAGAGAAGTAGGATTCTACCCCAGGCCCACTAAATCCAACTCCAGCACTTTTCCAAAAGCATAATATGAATTCCCCCAAAAGAAGAAATACTTTAGAGTTCTCTGGGTTCTGTAGGACAGCAGAGCTGGAATAAATTACAAGCAAAGAAGTATATATTTGATCATGAAGATGAGAAAACATCATTGGAGTATATAAGGGAGGGTAGTGACATGGTCAGACCTATGCTTTAGGAAAATTAAAGTTGAGAGAATTGAATCAGGAAGACCAAAAGTGAGGCTACAAAATGATTTAGGCAAGAGTAATGAAGTTCTTAACAAGCACAGTGGCTATAAAATTGTATTAAAAGGAAGTCTTGTAATAGAGTCATCAACTTATAGAGTTGAAAGAAAAGTGAGGAGACCCAAGGGCAGAGACTTTCAATAAAATCAAAGCTCATAGATTTAACAAGAAGGATGAAGAGACTAGGAAGAATCAGATTCTTTGGAGAAAAAACATGAGAGTGTGAGAAAATGAAAAACAGAATATATAATATCTAGGAAAAGAGAGTGATCAATATGTTGCAGAAAGAACAAAAGGGATAAAATAGTGAAAAGATCATGTGATCTGGTGCTGAAATAATTATTGATAATTTTGAAGAGAATGGTGTCAATTGAAGGATGAAAAATAAAACCTGGGAAAACTAGAATTGGTGTGAACTATGGAAACCTCAATAATCAGAGTAAGCTAGAACAGGATATTAGATCTTGAATTCAGTGGAAATTTATCCTTGTTTCTGAGCATTTTAATTCAAGAACTAATAAATCACTTTTTTATCATTTTTTCTTTATTAATTTGTTGGTATACTTTGAGTTTACAAGATTCAGTTCTGTAGTTCTTTGTTTCAAATTTTCTCCCCTTCCCACCCCATCCCCCTTCTTAGGTGGCATACAATCAGTAATAGGATCTGCAGATACTTTCACTTTACACATTTGTCAGGTTGAAAAGGATTACAATGGATGGAATGAACAATGGGAAAGAGGAAACCAAACCAAACAAGAAAGAGAAAAAGATCAGGCAATTT